>JARYHS010013630.1:364459030-364642645 GCA_031002005.1 Vandiemenella viatica
TTGATACTAAAAAAACGTAACAGATTCTTGAAGTTTCTGTAAGAAAAACCAAAAGTATTCTCCACTGATGATACATCCTGGTGTGGTAAGCGTGTACTGGCAAGCACATCAACCTTGCGCCGCGACCAAGAGTTGTCGCGCAAGCTGCCAAATATTCTGCTCTCATCTCCCAGGTCGAGACCTCACGCCTCTGTGGCGCCTCACAGTACCGATTTCTACTGTGCGCCAAACCGCAATTTGCTGAGCATATGTAACGTTACCACTCACGCTTAAAACAGAAGGAATTACTAGGATAAATTTTAAACGGTTGTTTATTTTTTGTCGTGATGACAAAAATTGTAGAATAGTCAAAAGATATTTGAGTTTCTTGATAATTTAAGACATGGAACTCTCGGTAACATTACAAATTTTACAAGAAAAATGTTGCGTGCGTGACTACACATCAGTGTAAAATGTTAACGAAAGAAATGCCAACTAAAGTTTCACTACAAGACGTGCGAAATGGTGTTTTTTTTTACTGTAAGGCTTATGACATGAAACAAATTGCGTATGAAAATGCTTGAGAATAAATCTGCAGAGATTCGTAAAATGAGAGTAAAAAATGTTAGCCCTGAATGAGGAAAGGAGTGGTACTCACAAATGGCCTTCAGAGGTAAACATATTTGGTAGTATGTGATATATCACTTTCATTTCAACTGCGACGTAATTGAGTTCTTTTCTCAAACATCAGTCACTCGGAGATGGCAACAAAAATAAAATAAAGGAAATAAGGTGCAGCACCACTTCCCTGAACGATATTTTTAATCCCTCAGGTAAGTATGTTGAATGAATCTTAGATGTTGAAATACTCTGCTTTACCGAAGCAATCTCTTCCATGAAATGTTTAGCACATTACTGAATAAGTTAACGACGTAATGATATGTAAAACTATTCAAAAAGTAACATAAAATATTAAATCATTTTTTTGTTTGGAATATTCACATCATTTTTCAAATAATTCCTTCCTTTTGAATGTTTCATTATTTATGTAAGGATTTATTTGGTCTTGAAAAATTAGGGCCACCAAACCCTCTCTCACATAATACAGGTGTTTATAATAAATAACTCACAACTTGAATAAATTAACAGTTAACAATTTTTATTACACAATATACTTTTTTTTTTTTTTTTGATGGTCAGTCTTTCGACTGGTTTGATGCAATCCTCCATCCCTTCCTATCCTGTGCTAACCTCTTCATTTCTACATACCCCTTACAACCCACGTCCTCAATTATCTGTTTCATATATTCTAATCTCTGTCTTCCTCTATAGTTCTTACCTTCGACTGTTCCCTCCACCAGCAAATTAACCAAGCCAGCATGTCTTGTATGACCAACTAGCCTGTCTCTTCTTTCTGTAAGCTTTTCCAAAAACTTCTTTCTTCACCCCCCATTTCCAAAACTTGTTCATTTCTTACTTTGTCAGTCCACTTAATTTTCAGCGTTCTTCTATAGCACCACATTTCAAATGCTTCAATTTTCTTTATTTCCGGTATTCCTAAGTCCATGTTTCGCTACCATAAAGTGCTGTGATCCACACAAAGAGTTTTAAAAAGTTCTTTCTAATTCCTAGATCGATATTTGAAACTAAAAGGTTTCTCTTTTTCATGAAGGCTCTTTTTGCTAGTGCTATTCTGCTTTTAACATCATTTCTGCTTCGGCCATCAGTTGTAATTTTGCTTCCCAAGTAACAGAATTCACTTACTTCTCCTATTGCATCCGATCCTATCATATATATTATTTCTATAAGGTATTTTTTTGTAACAAGCCTATATCTTCCTTCATACTTAACCGAAATCAATTAATGAGGTGTCATTTTAAAGCTTATGGTCTCCACTTTGGTTAAATCATATTTTAAGCAAGAAAGTTTTCGGAATTCGACCCTTAAAGGGCAAAAATGTAAATTTTTCTAAAATGTTTTCTGTGTTATGAGCCAGTTACCTCCCTGGATACATATCTGAAACCGTTTTATGAAGTATCGTTTTAAAGATTAAGATCTCCGCTTTAGTTATGTCATATATTAAGCCAGAAAGTTTTCGGAATTCAACCCTTAAAGGGCAAAAGTATCAATATTTTTGCAATGCGTTTTTGTGTCACGAGCGATTTATCACCCTTAATATCTAACCGATATAGATAAATGAGGTATCATATTAAAGAATAAGGTCTCCGCCATGGTAACATTATATTTTAAGAAAGGAATTTTTCGTATTTCGACCCTTATAGGGCAAAAATGTCACTTTTCTAAAATGCGTTTTTTGTATCTCGAGCCATTTATCTCCCTGGATATCTAACCAAAATCGATAAATGAGGTAGGATTATGAGGAGTAATTTCTCAGCTTTGTGACATCATATTTTAAGAAAGAATGTGTTTGGAATTCAACCCTTAAAGGGAAAAAGTATAAATTTTTCTATAACGCATTTTTGTGTCACGAGTGATTTATCTCCATTAATATCTAACCGATATAGATAAATGAGGTATCATATTAAAGAATAAGGTCTCCGCCATGGTAACATTATATTTTAAGAAAGGAAATTTTCGTAATTCGACCCTTATAGGGCAAAAATGTCACTTTTTCTAAAATGCGTTTTTTGTATCTCGAGCCATTTATCTCCCTGGATATCTAACCAAAATCGATAAATGAGGTAGGATTATGAGGAGTAATGTCTCAGCTTTGTGACATCATATTTTAAGAAAGAATGTTTTTGGAATTCAACCCTTAAAAGAAAAAAGTATAAATTTTTCTATAACGCATTTTTGTGTCACGAGTGATTTATCTCCATTAATATCTAACCGATATAGATAAATGAGGTATCATATTAAAGAATAAGGTCTCCGCCATGGTAACATTATATTTTAAGAAAGGAAATTTTCGTAATTCGACCCTTAAAAGGCAAAAATGTCAATTTTTCTAAAATGCGTTTTTTGTATCTCGAGCCATTTATCTCCCTGGATATCTAACCAAAATCGATAAATGAAGTAGGAATATAAGGAATAATGTATCAGCTTTGTGAAATCATATTTTAAGAAAGAATGTTTTTTGAATTCAACCGTTAAAGGAAAAAAGTATAAATTTTTCTATAACCGATTTTTGTGTCACGAGCGATTTATCTCCCTTGATATCTAGCCGATATAGATAAATGAGGTATCATATTAAAGAATAAGGTCTCCGCCGTGGTAACATTATATTCTAAGAAAGGAATTTTTCGTAATTTGACCCATAAAGCGCAAAAATGTCAATTTCTCTAAAATGCGTTTTTTGTATCTCGAGCCATTTATCTCCCTGGATTTCTAACCAAAATCGATAAATGAAGTAGGAGTATGAAGAGTAATGACTGAACTTGGTGACATTATATTCAACCTCACTATTCATCGCATTTTATTCGCGAAATTTTCGCACGGGTCGTCTAGTTTTATATTTAATCTACTAGTATTGGTATCATTTCGCTACATTTCATCACTTTTGTCTTACTTTGATTTATATTCAGTCCAAAATCTTCCTTCAGTATTTTGTTCATGCCATTCATAACTTCTCAATATCCTCAGCCCTCTGCTAATAACAAGACAATGTCGTCAGCAAATCGTAGCATACTGATTTTTTCTCCCTGAAAACTTATGCCACATGGAAATTTTTCTTTGACTTTCTTCATTGCTTCTTCTACATACAAGTTGAATATTAACGGGGATAGACTACAACCTTGTCTCACACCCTTTTTAACTGATGCATGTCTCTCGTGATTCTCTACTTTTATTACAGCCACTTGATTCTTATATAGTTTATAGAGTATTCTTCTATCTCGATACTTTAGACCTGACTTCTTTAAAATTTTGAACATCTTGTCCCACCTAACATTATCAAAAGCTTTTTCTAAATCAACAAATGCCATAAAAGTATCTTTGTTTTTCTTGATCCGCCCTTCAAGTATTAATCTTAAAGACAGAATTGCTTCCCTTGTACCGCGATTTTTCCTAAACCCAAACTGATCTTCACCTACTATCTCTTCTACTACCCTTTCCATCCTTCTGTATATTACTGGTCAGTAATTTTGAAGCATGTGATGTTAGACTAATGGTGCGATAATTCTCACATTTGTCGGCTTGTGCTTTCTTTGGAAGTGTGAAGATGATATTTTTATTAAAATTTCCTCTTTTCATAACTTTTTGATATCAGCTTGAATAATCTTTCGATTCCTTCCTCTCCTAGAGATTTAAGAAGTTCTGCAGGGATCTCATCAATTCCAACTGCCTTATTTGCTTTCAAGTCATTCAGAGCTTTATTAAATTCTGTCCTCAAAACAGGATCTCCTAAGTCATCAATGTCGACATCGCCTTCCTTTTCCAATACACTATTGTTCAAGTCGTCCCCATCATACAGTTTCTCAATGTATTCCTTCCATCGGTTAGCTCTATCTTCTGAGCTTAAAAGAGGTTTCCCATCGGCAGCTTTAATGTTCATACCTCTTTTCTTCATTTCTCCAAAATTCTGTTTGATCTTTCTATATGCAACATCTACTTTTCCTACGACCATTTCCTTTTCTACTTCTTCACACTTTTCTTGTAGCCATTTTTTTTTGCTATTTTGCATTTCCTATTTATTTGATTTCTAAATTGCCTGTACTCTCTTCCTGCTTCATCCTGAGCATTTTTGTACCTTCTCCTCTGATCCATCAGCTCCAAAATTTCTTCTGTGATCCAAGGTTTTCGGGCAGCTTGTTCCCTAAAGCCTAATGTTTCTTTGCCAGCTTTCATTATTTCGGTCTTTAATGCATTCCATTCGTCCTCGGTTGAGCTCCTTTCAATTACTTAGACCTAAGTCTACCATTTCTGCAAATTTTTCTCTTGTGCTAGATTGTTTCAGTTTATTCACTTCCAGTCTGTTCTGCTTATACTGCTTCCTTATTCGCTTGAATTTCAGCCTGCACTTCATTACTATCAAATTATGGTCCGAGTCTATGTCTGCTCCTGGGTACGCTTTACAGTCTAGAACTTGATTCCTGAATCTCTGTTTGACCATGATATAATCTAGCTGATATCTGCCTGTATCCCCAGGACGTTTCCAGGTGTATATTCTTCTTGCATGGTTCTTAAACAGTGTGTTCGCCACTACTAGCTTATATCTTTCACAAAATTCTAGCAACCTGCTTCCTCGCTCATTTCTTTCTCCTAGACCAAAACTTCCTACAGTATTCCCTCTTTTCCTTCTCCCACTATTGCATTCCAATCACCCATGATTATTAGATTTTCCTCCCCTTTCATATATTAATTCTTCAATTTCAGCGTATATTTTTTCTATTTCTTCGTCATCTTCCTGTGACGTTGGCATATACTTGTACTAATGTGGTTGGGACGGGCTTAGTTTCTAACCTCATCAAAATAATCCTGTCATAATAACTCACCCGTTTCCCTACTTTCTTGTTCATTACAAATCCTACACCAGTGACTCCATTGACAGCTTGTGTGCTAATTATCCTGTGTTCCCCAGACCAGAAATCCTGTGCGTCCTTCCATTTAATCTCACTAATCCCAACAACATCTAACTTAAGTTGTTCCATCTCCCTTTTTAAGTTTTCTAACCTACCTGCCCTATTCAGACTTCTAACATTCCACGCTCCGACTCGTAGAATGTTTCTATCCATTCTGATGACTCCTCCCTGAGCAGTCCCCACCCGGAGATCCGATTGGGGGACTATTTTACCTCCGGAATATTTTACCCAGGAAGAAGCCATCATGATATATGTAATTTGAGAGGATTACATGTCCTCGGGATACCCTTTGGGTCTTTAATGCAGTGGTTTCCCGTTGCCTTCTGCATCCCCATGCCGTTGATCATTTCTGATTCATCCGCCTTTAGGGGCCGTTTCCAACCCCAAGGGCAAGAGGGTGCCCTGAACCGCTCCCCGCTCTTCCGCCCTCCTTTCGGAGGCCGTTGGCAAGCAGTGGGTGACTTATACCGGGAATCTTTCAGTCGCCAGAGCCTCGTCCGTGCAAACAGGGTGCACCACGTGAAGGAGAGGTTGACATTGATTTGGTTAAAAGGCTAGTATAGCCTCTCCCAAACCCTTACACCCCACAATTTAGTTACATTAAGTTAATAACTAAAATATTAATTAGTTTGATATGTAACTGGGGAGTAGTTAAACGATACAAACCAATGCTTGTAATGACTGAAGAAGTATTGGTTTATAAACGTTATTTATTATTTTAGAGACCATTTTACTTATCTTATGTAGCACTGACCTAGTTTGTATGTCTGATTATGTTCTACAAACATGTATTGTGAGTGAACAATAACCTGCTATTAAGGAGCATGCGAATTCTAAACCCTATTCACCCTTCAAGATTTCAGTTTTCAGCGGTTTCGAGAAATCACTCCTGAACCATCTACAGGTAGCCCCAGGGGCGGATCCAGGATTTTGGTTTGGGGGGGGGGGTTGAGTCGGCCTTAGGGTAGTCTTTATAGCCTTCTCGGGCCGTAGCTAAAATAAAAAAAAGGTATCCAAAATTACAGTGTCGGGGGTGGACCTAGATACTTTTTTTGGGGGGGGCTGAGATTGAGGCTACGGTAGCCCCAATATCAGGCATAGGCTCAAGAACGTTCATGACTAGGAAACAGCCTCAAAATATTAGTAGGAAAGCTATTAAATCTAAATCATCATGGCATGAAGATAAACAATCACTTCATACCTGCTTTACCGCATTTTCTTCTAAATATTACATTTTGAATGTTGTTTAGCTTTCGAAAAGCGTTGTCTCTAGTCAAGAATTTAAATAGAAAGAAGCATGAAATATTTTACGTTTGGAAGTCAGCTGGATCTAACTTTTTGAGAAGAAGCTTGGTACCGGCTTAGGAGATTAATGAAGTAGCACCTGATTAACGTTTTAGCCCTGTTCAATCTTGCATAGGGTGTCTAGCCATTTGAAACAACTCACTGATCCTGGAAGCGTTACCTTTGATACGATGAGGGGGATAATTCCGCAGTAATCTATTAATACGAAGCTAAAAAAAACCCGCAAAACCACGTTGTTGCATCGCCTCACACAAATCCGAATACTTGTATCTGTGCACCAGTAGCTGGGGATGGTACTATCATCTTTCCATCAATCGTGATGTTTTCTTTGGTTATTACTTAGTCAATGTTTGAAACAGAAGAGATGCACTGCTATTCAGTGGCGATGTTATGCATGTTACAGTGACAGCTGTTACACAGTTGGTGGACGGCGCGAGAGGTCACTAACTCTCCAAATTACCGCTAGGCAGCGCGTCGTTCCGAGTGCTCAGCCAAGCGAGATACCCGCAGGGCTTTCAAGTTAGGAGACCGAACTTCTCTGCACAAAGAGTTACAGCCATATCTTCAGCATCTCGGCACGTAGTCACAAGACAATTCAATGGATCATTCAGTCAAAAATACAAAGAACTAGTTAATTCATGTAAAAACACTTCTTCTAAGGTCTATCTTATTACATTTTTAAAATTAAGTTTTAAGCGTCATCAGCTTTGGTATCATTACAGCCGGAAGAGAGGGGGCAAGAAATAAAGAGGAATTTAGTCATGCCCTTTAAAACGAATTATTCCGGCATAGATGCAACTATTACACTATTGAAAAACGAAATCTGCACATCCCACACCCCATATCTTTCAGGTTCCAGTTATAGTCCTTTATCAGAATATAGTTTTCTACTCACACAAATCCTTGATCAGAATAACATTCGTGACTAAAGTATATCCCGCCAAAACAATTATTGTAAAAATGTGCCATATCTTGGGATTATGTAGTGACAATAAGTTATGAGATCTTGTTCTGAGTCATGTCTTTACTTTGCTGTGTTTATTCACTTCAATTTCTGAAACTGAGTGATTTCTCTCGGTCTATAGATCGTTTATTTAGAATTAAAAAAACTAAAAATCTGATTACTTGGCCATTATGCATGCCATTTTTTAGTAAACCTATATAAATGCCTTAAATCTGTTGCTTTATCAAACTTAGAAATACATAAAAGCTACGATTTCCTTCCAACGTTTTCGAGTTTGAGAGGTCTTAGAATGAATCACTTATTTGCCAACTTCTACAGTATCATGCGGGGCTTGCAATGGGACATGAAGGTTCCTAGAAGAACAAAAATTGCCTTGCACAAATCATATCTCTTTCCTATTCTCACATATGCTCTGGAAACGTGCACACTAACATCAAAGAACCTTAGCAACATCCAAGTATGTGAAATGAAGTTTCTTAGAACTGTTCTCCAAAAAGCGAGACTTGTTCATATAAAGAATGAAGAGATTAAATTAAACCTAGAGTTAAGGTAATCCATGGAAGAGAGACTTAAGTCATCTAGACTTAAATGGTTTGGGCATGTTAAATGAATGAAGAGTACAAGACTACCAAAAGCTTATTTGGTAAAAAGGATAACGGGCAAAATACCAGTGGGAAGACAAAGAAGAAGATGGAGAGACCAACTGAAGGAGGACATAGAGAGAAGAGGCTGGAACTGGGGATCTATTAATAACAGGGAAACATATCTAGACAGGAGACAGTGGAAGGCGATAGTCTATAACCACCAAGAGTAAACACAGGAAGGCTTGTAAACCACACCAAGGAAATCAGAAATGCTCACCAACGATAATGATGATCGTTTCATTAAAAATTATAACATGCACAATGGTCAAGTCATCAGATTTTTTTTTAATCCTCAATAAACCATCTATAACACCTAGAGAAACCATTCTCTTTCAGACCCTACCTCCACGTGCTGGTGACAAGACACAAATACGATGTGTTCCGATAATGTTGTCAGATCCTACTACGCATCCACCGACTTCGTTGAAAACAAGTAGACCATCCTTCATCGTGAACCCTATTAATCTAAGAATGAGGTCTTCATGTTTATTATGGGTGTGTACTGTGTGACGTGGTACAACCACACAGACAGCCAATCTCTCTTTCTTTCATACAGAAACTAACTCACGCACCTGTCTTTCTCTCACAAAACTAAATTTCCAAAGCTCACACACGCAGCATGTGGCGACAACATGGACATCGTAAAGTCAAACACCGAAAACTACAAATCAATGTGGGTACATTATCATATAAATATTTTTTTTAAATTGTTGAAAAAGCATAAATCTTTTAAATTTAGGAGAAATTATGAAATTTTAGAAAAGTTAATGAAAATGAGCCAAATTTCACATATTTTTGTTTTGTTTAAGTTTGACAAATTTCAATTTCGGTGCGACAATTGTGTAACAAACATCATTATGCATAATCCAAGTATCGATAGTAATTTTAGTAATACAAGCACAATATATGGATAGGCTAAAGGCAGTATTTTAATAGGTGAGAAGAAAGTTAGGGCTGTGAGTAATAGAGATCGTAAGATCAATATAGCACAACTACAGTCAGGTGCAGACATCGATGTAGAGCGTGTACAATATTTACAGTTACGATGACGCAGCTGTGTTTTGGAATATTTTTCGACACTAACGAGAACTGGATAAACGGATGTTGTGGATGCTTGTAGTTGTTTGGGTTTCGGCTGTCTATGCAATTTTGTGTATTCAGAAAAATAATTTTAAATCCTCGTTTTGAGAGGAAACTTGTTTAAAACAATCGTGGTTGTTTTCTATGACAGTGAATCATGAGTCCAGACTCTGTAGTAAGAAGTTGGTGTGCCATAAAAATACCAGTAAATGATTTGTAGATGTGGTAGTGTAATCAACATGGATCGGGGTCAAACTTTAAGAAGTTTATTGTAGTACAGTACTCTCCCCTTGTTAAATTTCTGGTAATAATTGCACAGAAACAATAGATGCTTGGATTAACTATAAGGGAAACGGTGTTTGTTAATAATGTTAAAAGTAAGATAATTTGTATTCAACAGATCGTAGCTGAGTGTAATGACAACAGAACCACTAGTGACAGATTGGCTGATATAAGCCATCGTAAGTTTCATCATCGTTGTAATGGAATTTTGGGTTAAAAATAACTGAAAAGTCAAGGGAAACCGAGCGTGGTGGGTGAGCGGTTAACGCTCTGGTCTTGCATTCCGGAGGACGCCGGTTCGAATCCCCGTCCGGGCATCCAGATTTGGGTTTTCCATGGTTTCCCCAAATTACTCGATGCGAATACCGGGATGCTTCATTAAAAAAGGCCATTTCAGAATTCCTTCCCGTTCCTGTCCCCAGTCCCATTCCGGCTCCAATGACCTCACCGTCGACGAGGCGTAAAGTCATAAGTTAAAAAAAAAAGACACTGGAACAAGATAAAAATTATTACGTGATGATATAACTGTAGAGGTTTCGTCAATTAATAATGAGTTATACTGCACTGATACGCTTTTAATTGTTTTTGTTTGTATAATATTTTAACGATTAATAGTTTGGACGAATGAGTTCCGGAAGGATGTGATTGTGACACAATTGGCAAGAAGGTATAAACTTTTGCTTGGAAATTGCAACACTACGCAACCTTTTTTCAAACAACTAAAAGTTTACTACCCTCGACAGAGTCTATATCAGTTCAAAATGTTACGCTACTTTTAAGTTTTTTTTGTATACCTCTAGTTACTTCCTTCGAGTATGAGAAACATTCTTTGCCATCGCTTAGACATAAATGGGTTTTAAGTCTACCTTCTCAATTATAATTACAATATCTTCAATCTCTCATCCGCTTTGTTTTCTTTAGGTGCCTTGCTTTAGTTCTTGTTATTCTTACTTCAATAATACCACAAATTATTTTTTCCAAGTTTAACTTCAACACTGGATAATTGTGCACTTCTCAGTTATTACTATTTACTCAACACTACTTTTACGTACACGTAACTTTAATACAAATAATCTTTTCACTTAAGGTACAACTGATTCCAAAACTTTTGCAGTTTCCTTCCAGCTGCTTCCGCACCATCAAGACATCTTATTATGCCTCTCCCTTTCCATTAATAGTCTTGGACGTCGTCTTCTCCTTAATCGGGTCTGTTGCGTCAAATTTATTCAATTCTGACAAAAATGTCATTAATACATGATATTTACAAATCATAATATACAAAATCAACCAAATGTCTGTATTTATATACATTTTTATGCTGGCGTAATGTGTTTGCGGCTACACGTGTCCCACAATCCATATCGACTAATGGGGCTACTTAGGAGATATGAACTGTCCCCATCATACAGCAAGTTCAGCTACTTCAATATTGCAGTATATATACTAGTCTAATACAGCTCCATTTTTAAAACAAATGTTTTGTCACTGTTGGCAAATCCAATTCCTTTATCCTCAAGCAAACGATGAACCCTACAAAAAAATAGTCATATTCCTTGAAATCTACGGAAGGGCAAATTACTTTAAATTCTATCATTCGATCTTCTCAGCCAGGATGGGATGATTCATCTTTCCGGAAAGTACCAATTCGATAGCAACACTTTGAATTTGTTCGAGATTTCGTAGTCATTAGATTACCCTCTTCAGTTCTCTGCTCTCCGTCCACTCTTCTCTTTTCTCCAGTTCTTTTCTGCAACAATCTTCATCATCCGTATGTTGTTTCCCAGCTGAACCTTCAAACTTAGTTCTTCTTCTTGCCCCAGACATCTTCAGTCTTTTCCCCATATTTTAAATTTCGGTTTCTCCATTCGCCATGGCCTCTTCATCGTGATCCACCTGGTCCGCTATAATTTCTAACCACGTCTAGCTCTCTTCATTTGTTTCTTCCTTTACCTCTATTCTTCGTTTCTGCTTCTAATTCTTCTTGAGTATTTTCCTTTCGGTCTAACATTTCATACACTGGCATTTTTCCTATCAACTCATTTAGACATGGTTCTTAATCCATCGTGGTTACATTTATATCTTTCTCCTCATCTTCGTTGGCACCAAGTCCTATTAAATCTGTTCCATTATTTTTCTCTTCATCAAAAATCCTTGAGCAATTGCTGTTTCCTCAAAACACATCTTGTCTTTCCTCTTGATTCACTTTATTCTTCATCCTTCCAACTTTTTTCCCCATTCCCATTCAAATGTCCGACCTCTTTGTACTCCTTTTCTAGCCTCGAATTCGAAACATTTTCACCATTCCAGTAATTTATCTTTTATCCATTGTTTCCTTTCTTTGCCACATCGATTAAGCATTTCGTTTTTAACCATCCGTTTCGGCCTTCCCACCACCATCTCATCGTCTTCACGATGGATATTGCTCCACGTGGTAAAGTACCTGTATATTTCTTCTCCCCTTCATCCCTATCTTTTCTGTTGTTTCCATCCATATGGCCAGGTCTTCTGCTACCCGAGATCGATAGGACCATACTCGTCACGAGCTTCAGTTTACCGATGCTTCTCTTCCATGTCTAGTCTTTTCTGTACGCCGTGACTATTTTTTTTTTTTTTCGAAACGCCCTCTATCGTTATTGTTGCCCATCCTCTAACCCATCTTCCCTTCAGAAAACTCTTCTTTATTCTGCTTATGGTACTCAGGAGCAAAGCAAAAGGTGTAAGCAGACCAAGTAGAATGTGGGTACCATATAAGCAAGCCCTTGGAAGTGCGTAGAGGTGTCATCTTTATTGAACAACTAGCAGACATCCCGGCATTGCCCGGTATGATTTGCACACACAGTAAATACGGAAGTTCATAACAGAGATCAGTTTTTTGCACTTGTAAATCAAATTTCATGTCAGTCGCTCCATTTATCTAAACGTATTTAAACGGCTAACCCCCGGTGTAGCAGAAAGAGATGGGGTTGATATATTACTGCATTATTTTTAGCCATCGTATCAGAAATATGTGTACTAAGTTTCATCATAATACCACAGCGATTCGTGCAGCAATAGATTTTTTTTTTTTTTTTTTTTTTTCCCCAGGAAATGTGGTAATGACAGAATCGCCCCAATACAAATTACAAAAATACCACTATAAGACTAAAAGTTTTAAAAAGTTTAGTTTCATCTTAAAACCAATCAGATATGCATTACTTACTATTAACAGCGAATTAATTTAATTTCCAAACATCAGATATTGTAGCTGTGCGGCCTGAGATCGAAGTTTCAAAAAGCAACAAAATTCTCGGAAGGTTCTACACTAAAGGTTATAAACAGTTCACTTTAATGTTCAAACCCATCAAATAAACATTACTTACTATCAACAACGAATATGTTAAATTCCTCCCCATTTACAAATTAATTTTAAATTTATTAAGCGTTTTTGGAAAATTATTCATCTCTACATTTGGTAATTTGTTCTAATCCCTTACACCCTTACCAACAAAAAAAATTTTTTTTTCCTCACCCTTATGCATGAAGCTTGTAGACGTGGTCGCCTTTCCCCTTCCATGCACTATTCCTAATTCTTTGACCAATATCCCTCCAAGTTCCATCACCAATATATGCCCTGTACATTCCCAGCATCTCATCACCCTCCTCCTTTCCTCCAATGAGTCCCAACCCAGCTCCCTTATCATATCAGTTACTGACTGGGTCCTGCGATAATTTCCACAAACAAATCTAGTTGTTTTTCTTTTCACACCTTCCAACTCCAGTATTTAATAACCAAAATGTGGGTCCCAAACTACACCACTATATTCAAGCAATGGTCTGACCAAAGTTTTGTAACTCAACTCCCTAACTTCTCTGGTACATCCTCTCAGCACCCTCTCCTGTAAATGAAGGATTTTGTAACCTTTTATTATCACCTGCCCAATGTTTTCTGCCCAGTTGAATTTGTTATGAAACGGTATGCCAAAATATTTACACTTCAAGCTTACAACAAGCAATTCTGACCCCTCGCTATAATCGTAATTAACCTTTTGTTTTTTATCTGTGTACTAATAAGCTGACTTTTCTTGGAATTTACCTTCATACCATGATGACCTGCCCATTTAGACATTAAATCCAGATCACCCCAGCTATTCAGTCTTCACCTGTTTTGATCCTATTGTATACCATTATATCATCTGCCAAATACCTAGACTCTGACTGTAACCCATCAACACAGTCATTCATGGATACTAATGAAGGACACGACATTCACACACACACACAACATTTACACACCCATGCCCTAGGACGGATTCGAACCGGCGACCTTCAGCACATGGAGCTATTCTAGCCCCTTCACTACCGAAGCCGGCCAATGTATTTCCTGTAGACCAGAAATTTCTATAACAGGTCATCTTACTACCGCAAATCACTAGACCATTCATAATCATTTTTACCTCACGTTTAGTGACTTTTCCAATCTAAAAGGCAAGCGGATATCATTCAGTTGTGACTCCTTATATTCGCAGGTGATGAAGCACCAGACCGTTGTGTAGGGTTACTTCGGCTTTCACACCGTTACCCTTCTCTTTCGAACTAATGTTTCTTTTTAATAATTTTCAAAGGTTAATTTTTCGTTTGTGGAAAAATAACACATAATAACACTAATCTACAAAAAAACTTTGTCTTTTACAAGAACAAAATTGTTTCAGGGAGATAATGCACTCCTAAACCCAGATCTAATTACAGAATTACCATATCGGCCTCAATTTTCATTTGATAATGATTATTATATACGCTCTCGTTAGCCTTATATCATATGATCTGCCAATAAGACACGCTCACAACATTTCCAAATGTAAACATTAAAATATATATGTCAATACACAAAAGAATCAGAGAAGTGAGCAATATAAGAGTAAAGGAAAGTAACATATCTAAAAATGTTTCCTTTGAGATTTACTGCGATATTTTGCCTCAGGAACGTCTCTTCGTAAAGTCCAGCAGTAGTCGGACAACATTGCCATACTCCAAATGCCTTGATAACGCTTTTCCATTTGAGAAATGTCCTGGTGAAATCGTTCGCCATGTTCGTCACTAGCGGCGCCAAGGATATCCGGGAAGAAGTCCAAATGATGGCTCAAGAAATGCATTTTGAGAGACATGTTGCTTCCCATACGATGGTATGATCTCAATAATTCATGTACAATATCGCGATTGTTCTCTGCCTTATTATTGCCTAAAAAACTCTTGCAGACACTTGTGGAAGACAGCCAAGCCGCTTTTTCAACATCACTCAAGAAATCAAGGAACTTATCATCATCTATTAGTTCTCTAAATTGTGGTCGTAGTAATATTCCTTCCTTTATTTTTGCTTCACTGATCTTTGGGAACTTCTCTCGCAAGTAAATGAATCATTGTGATGTTTTATGCATGGCTTTCACAAAGTCTTTGAATAAACACAATTTAATGTGCAGCGGAGGCAGATAGACATTTTTGGGGTCAACAAGAGGAGTGTTTACCACATTCTTCTGTCCAGGCAGTAGCTCGTTCCGAGCACGTCACGTTTTCCCAACATAGTGGTTTTTTCTGTCCCTGCTATCCAACTCGCATAGAAAGCAGCAATGTTTTGTGTATCCCAGCTACATGCCGAGCAGAATTGCAATCACTGTAATGATTATTGTAAACATGATTGTTAAATGTATTGAATGTATTAAATTTAATTGGACGTCAAGTCCGAGAATAAATAATAAATAAATAGAAAATGTATGGGAGATAGTTTTAAATATTTCAATTTTTTTCAACAATTACATCAGAAGAATAATTAAATTAAGCCACAGGAGAATAACCAATAAGGATGGTTTTCAAGGACTTATGCCGATATCGGTAGACAGAGGGTAGCGTGTCACAAGAAAATTGAGGCCGATAGGCAAAACTGATTTCGTTTTCGAATTCAGCATCCACGACTTAGCTAAGAGCACAATTCATTTTCTTTGCAACAAAAATGCTGGTGACCAGTGTAATCGAAAATAGATGATAGTATTTCCCTGGCTATTTTTTTGTAACTTGTTACAGTTATGGAATATTTTGTTGGCCAGTATACAATTTAAACGAGTAAAGATATTAATTATTCCTTATCTTTGTTTAGTCCTCTGTTCTTAGAAGTTTTGCGTTACAATTTCTCATGAAAAGGATAAAGATAGCGCAGTTAATTCTCTTCGTAACCTGTAAACATATCACCTTCTCTTTTGATTAAAATACACCAGTCCACTTAAACTCAGTCGTTTCTTGCTTATGAAGAATTCAGAGTTCTGTTTTATTTCTCAAGGCTTTATTTTTACCTTTTTAATCTTATCTTCTCAAAGATAAAATGATGTTTTTAACACTTTTTGATAGCACTCGTATCACTTTTAGAATAAAACAAGGTAAGTTCTCTTCTTTTGTTTCTTGTTATCATAGTTTATTACTCCACGGCGATGATCTACCATCGATTTCATACACTTTGCGCCGAATGGTACTTTCCGTTTAATACAACGCGCCATTAATTATTTCTGATATACATTCACTAATTTAGGGATCTCCTGTTTAATCCAAACTATCCCTTACAGTCGCCAGTAAAAAAGGCGTACAACATGAAGAACAGATTGACAAATGGCTACTAAAGATTAGTATATCGCCATCCGTTTCAAATCCTCTGGTACTCGTGTTTGAGAAGAAATGCTTTTGTGATTACTTGCATGTATATATACGTACCATAAGTATTTCCCACGACGCCATATAATTTAATAAGGAAAATTATTCTGTAAGCATTGCGCTATATAATTTAGATAATATGAGAGGATTTTTTTTTTTTTTTTTTTTTACTGCAGATCACTGAAAGCAAATATGCACGTCTGGTCGTTTTAAGGGGTTGTATAGTTTTTATGGACACTGGACCCGTTATTCTGTCTGAGATGCATTTATTGAAGTGGTTGTGTGTCTTAGAACCTCTCGACCACTCGTGGTAACTGTATGTGGTTTCTTCCTTGTATGAAGCGCCTTGTTGAGACGGTACCGGTGAGCATCTATTTGCGTACGTTGGGCACGTCTTCTCATGAATACTGAGCGATGGAGGCGACAGCTTGCTGCGCCCCGCCCACGCAGCCATTAAAAGCCAGCGGCCGTCCGTCGCCTCACGAGCTGCCCAGTGACTCAGCAACCACACGTGTGCGTGGGAGGAACTGCCTCGCAGAAGATCATCCCCGTGGGAACGCACATTCAAATAAAATTGCAGCCAAGTAATTTATAGGGCTACTAGTGAAGCAAATACTGCAAATTTTTCACCCATTTACGAAAAACTAAGGCGAACAAAACTGTGTTAGCTGTTAAATTTAATTGAAAACCCACAATATAGATATCTTCTTCAAAGTGGACTGAAAAAGGTCATTTTGCTCTCAGAGGTTGATGACAGCATACTGTAAGATATAAGGGGACATGTTACAATAAAAAAGATTAATTTTGTTGTTCTATTACATATTTGTAGGATTATAGAGCATATATTGAAACTGACATATAGTGTCAACTGAAGATGTTACTTTAACAACTGATTTTGAAATTATTAGAAATGAGAATCTATCAGCCGACCATGAAACTGGATGTAGACTGAAGGTAGAATATACTCTTCTTCTTCACCATTTTTTCCCAACGTTACAGGTCGGTTGCCTTTGGTGATTTTTACTCATCATTGGCATAGTCAAATTTTGAGGTTTGGTTTTACGGCCGCATTCCCTTCCTGACGCGAAGCATTTTATAATTACTGCTATGTCGTACTACATTGTTAATGGAGGAAGTGAAGTGTTGCCATCTGCGAAATGTGTAACTATATTCTGTGTTTGATAAGTGTATTTTTTTATTTGTGAAATGTGTATTTTGAGGTGGTGATTGGGGACCGTCCAGGCATTATTCTTGATGGCTGCGGAAGAACTGCAGTCTGGTTGGCCGATACGCGGTGGCCTGGGTTCCTGCCCGGCCCCGTTGTAGAAAATAGAACGTAGTCACGCGTAATATTAATATAATTTACCGGGAACGGAAAGAATACAAACTTTGTTCTTCTGTTTCTGTTATATAAACGACATTTGTGGCTTGGAGTGAAATAAGTTTTGTTCTTTTGCTAACAGTTCACTTCTTGGAACTTTTAAATAAATTATATAGTCATATACTTTTTTTTAATTTTTTGTGATATCCTCGTGTACCGTGTGTAGGTAAAATAATCTAAACGTGATACTGGCAATATTATTGGATACTCGAATGACCTCTACTACGTGATTATTTTTCGATAACCAGCATTTCCTGATAAGGTGCTGTGTCGCCGGGAAAAGAGCGTATCATGGTCGCTAAAAACTAGAAGTACTAATAACTCTATGTAGGTTTAGGAAGAGCAAAAAATGTTGCAATGGTTAGTTTGATGGAAAGTATTTTTTTCTTTCTTTTCTAAATAGAGTTCACCAAAAAACGAACGGATCTTGAGTTAGGATAATAAAATATTAAGATGTGCACACGATGGCTAGCTCATTCGACTCGCGTTTCGAAAAAAGATGCTCAGTATTTCCTTCGATCAATTCCGATTTAATTCTTGCATAATTTTCATGCTAATTCTCGGAGAGTTTGCAATGTTATCGCGACCTTTCACGGTCTCGTTACCAATCCTCTAGTTAGTTAAATTCGTGTGCATAAGGAGAAATAAAATTTTTCTTGAAGTTTGTTGCATACAGCATGTTAAAATCTCAAAATGAATTCAATAGTTCTTTAGTGTTTATAAGATTTGTTTTTTAATATTGAAAAATTACGAGTTCGTTTTTTGTATTAGTTCTTATGTCCGGGAGATTCCTTTGGGGCAGGACCATCTAGTGTCAGTGTTTAGATTCCTCGCCTCTTCAACCTATGCTGTGGTTAAAAGCCTAATAGAGGAGTTGAAAGTTCGTTATCTGCATGCGAAACATGTAGCCTGTGATCTGTGTAACTGTATATTTTCTGTGTGAAAAACTGTTGGGGCAAACATAGGAATCTGCCCCAGCATTAGCCTAGGTGATTTCGCTGGACCTAATATTTGAACCCGAGCCCGCAGTGGCTCCACACGCGCAGGCCACACGGTGGGTTGTATTCTTATTGAACAAGGTATTACAAGGCAGGCCAGTGGTGGCTTTTACATATTGACTAAATTTCAATCCTTGAGACTGTTATGTTTAAAATGTTATTTACAACCTGAAATCATATGCATTATCGCTTAAAATCACTGTCATATAATTGTAAGTGAAATTAGTAATATTCAGTTTATAATTTATAAAAGTCAATGTTCGTACGTGGGACCTCTATAAACTAAAAAAACTACTGGACCGATTTCCGGTTTTATTTATTTATTTTGGCAAAATGGCTCGCATTGTCAAGAGAAGGTTTAAAGCTATTGAAATCCTCGAACCGACCTGTAGAAATAAAGTAAAACTAAATTGATCGCATTCGTATATAAATGAAAGGCAATTTTCATATGTGCGTCCGCTACGCGTGTTAAATTACAAAACGATCCATCTGCAGTACATTTTGCTATAATATTATTGGATATTGGAAATGGAAAAAATTATTGCATGGACAGTTGAATACATGCGAAATGGAATCTCCCGAAACATCATATTCCAAAAGAATTACAATGAACTTTAAATTGAATAAAACCGTGATTACACTTTATGTAATCCAAAATATAAAAATAATAATGTGTATGTAAATATCTAATTGTAACACAAGTTAATATCAAACTTTCGGTTGCATTCATTTAAACTATATGTATATTCAAATCTAGAAATAACGAAGCATCGCCGAGTCAGCTAGTTTGGAATGAAAGAAATGTAACAATAGCTTATTGATTGCGATAGCCTTTAGTTGTCGGTAGTTTTGTGGACCACGCGAACCGGCTGATGGTCACATTTGTAAATATCCAGACGTTTCTTTGCAGTTAGATACAGCAGTGCGCTGCCATAGTGAGAGAAGTTACCCTATTATTGTCAAATAGGACAGATGCTTAGTTTTTTAATCCTTATATGTATTGGGCAATTCCAGTGAAAAGTATCGTTTAAAGTTTTATCGTCGTTGTGAATAAATGTGAACATCAGCTGATGTACATATTAATTATTTATGAATCAATTTTAAACAATTTAGTGGAAATATGAACCATTTGGCAACTGAAAAAGTCTGCAGGTTTGGATGTTTCAATACGTATAGTGCAAATCGTCAGTATTTGGTAATGACAGAAATTATAAGGTATACTGTTACAGTATTAGATATCTCGCCCTCCGATTTGCACTTTAAGTTTTCTAATCCAGGCAACCTCGATTCTTCTTTATCGTAACCCATATCTTTAAAGGCGCTTAGATGTCAAATCTGAAATGGTAACTAATTTTGATTGGTTATGAATAATGATGTATTATTTGTGTTGGTCAGCTTGCATTGAAAGATAGAATAAATTTGAATTTTCACAATTTCTCATTTATTCAAAACAAACATAATTATGAACTGTGTTATCCTCGATATTCATGTAAATGATTCTTCAATTTAGTACATGATTTTGTATTAACAGGTTCCACTCATCGTTTTTAGAAAAGCTCAATTTGTTAACAGCAACTAAGAAACTTACTCAATAGTTTTACTATCAGAGTTGATCACAATATGAAGCGCAATGCAATTGAATATGGTAATTTACAATGGTTCGTTGCCAGTAGACATCACTGCTTTTCCACCTCACTTGTGGCCCTACATGTACATCACTGAGCCCATACAGAATGGTGGTTTCACCATCAAACTTTTAGCAGCACACACTTTATAGACATCACCATACTATACGTTGCGACTAAGCAGGTCACTCCTATTCCCGTCTCTATACGTTGCTATCCGTCCTCAGTATCTCACGCACAAGCGTCCGGGCCGTAAGTACTGCACCTCAGTGATCGCGAAGTGCGCCCTCGTTCTAAGTAACCTGGTTCCAAAGTCTCTACTCAGCCTTCCTTCCAGAACTTGTCAAATCTGTGTTGATTAATCAAATAGAAAACATAATCTAATAGGTTAGGTTACTTTGCGTGACACATTTTACTGAAGCAAGTCCCCACTCTCAGAATATCTTCAAAAAAACCGCTCGTATGTGTACGTAGTTACTATGCTCGATCAATTTATTTGAATCTGTTCTTGAGCTGTCGGCGTTTTCTAGTACCCTAACGCTATATTATAGGCAGGCATTGCCTTGTTGTCTTTTGAATTATGCCGACACATCTGTGCTATCGCGTGGCAATACCACTCTCGCTCTGAATGAACACCCAGCTAAAATCCAAGTACGACCCAGATTTTGTTGTGGGTCCTGTCAGCCTTTCTCACTGAAAGGAAACGGATTTCGACTCTACATAACACTCTCCGAACATTCCTCTCCATTGCGTCTGTAGCTAAACAACCGTCCAAACTTGGTTCTAATATTGAAATACAGTACACCTTGTTTAGATTACGTAATGAGTCAAGATTATCTAATAATTCTATATATTTATGTTTACAAATCATAAAACCACCATCATCTTAGGTCATTTAATGTTCGAGGTCTGTCATATACAAAAATATGTTATTAATTATTTCATCAAATGCCAATAGTCTGAGACACAGATTACAATAGACATGTCGCGCCCCAGATGAAGTCAGTAGTTTATTATAAAATGACTAAAAATGGATAATGATTATTAGAGTCTGGTTAATGAATTGTTATTTAATATTGAGAAATCAGCGAATTCATAAGAAAATGTAATTGGAAAGGATTAATGTGATGATCCACAGCTGAGCATATATGGGCTGTGATCTCTTCAACAAATAGTTCGAATTAAATACTTAATAACTAATAATTTAAAAAAGTGTTTTTACTGAAATATCTAAAATAATTCTGTATGATTTAATATTTTACGCAAGTATTGGAATGAACGTTCGATCATTTTAAAGGAGCTTTGTGTTTAGAGGTTGTTTACAGGTGTAATAATTTCTGCTAGTTGTGGGTTACATAAAGTGTGCGACAAGACATCCTCCGTTGCTGCTGAAGACACAATGGGCTATGCCGCCCACCGGCTGAGTCAGGCGAACTGGACGGGACTGCTCGCCAAGGCCGCCTCCTATTTTCGGTCCGCTACAGTTAGACACAGGGGCTCGACTCCATGTTACGTAACACAACAGCGGTGTTCGTGTTCTTCTCGATCGTTAAAGTCTCTGGCGTCGTATTTTCAAAGATATATTTTTCGTAGATTTTTAAATTAATGTCTGATCTAGCAGAGTAAATGTTTTGAATGTCAGACGATTCCTGGTATTAATTCCATTATGCTCCTGAATTTTAACAAGTAGGCCTACTTGTGTAGTTGAAGTATACCATGAACGCTACTGATCTTATTGCACGTTACTTTGAGGCTACTGGATTGTAGGTTTAGATATAGAGTTAGAATAACAAAGTGAGAACAGGATCTACGAACACCTATTGTGAATATCATTCCTGAAATATTAGATTACAGTAGTTAACTAGGTATTTTACTCACATGAACTTTAGTAAAAACGCAGTATTTAGTTTTATTTTCGACAGAGGTCAACGAATTAACAGATATGTTAAGATACAGCTCTAAAGTATTAGTTATAACTGCTGTAGATAAACCAGCTGAAAAAGAAATAGAAAAATTTTAAATTTACGGCTTTGGTATCGAAATATGTAATCTACTTGGATATGAAGTATCATATACGTTAACCCGAGATTCAGCTATCACAATGTGTGATTTAGATGATCTGTTAATTAACTTTTGCGGGAGGGGAGCACACAAAGACACGGTCACTCTGCGAGCAACTCCACAACTGGCTTCATTTCTCTCCGAGGCAACTGTTCTAAAGACACGCCTTTATACTAACAAGATATATTTGTACGCTTTCAATAAAAACCAAACAGTTAAAATATGGGTTATTTTCAATTTAAATACAACTCATAGTTCCTCAAAAAATTACCGTTTGAATGTTATGAATTACGGTGTAGTGATAGTATACAAGTATGTACCATACGTACTCATTAATTCCCACAGTAAAAACTATGCAAACAAAGAAGAAGGTAGTGGTTGTTTTTTGTCGTTGTGTAGGTACGGTGTAGGAATAGTTTACTTACTGGCCAATAGTGGACGACATTGGCCTTTAATACGCTACGAGAGTGTGTCTGAATAATACAAACCGCAATTGACTGGTTTTCCATACAATTAAAATCTTAATATAATAGTGTACATAAATGTTATTAAAACCATCATATGGTTCCGTTGGCCGGGAGACCCCGAAGGGTACTTCAGCCACCGGTTGACAGAGTTTCGCCTTGCCGCGCATGCGCCTCTAAACTATCCTGGTAATTCTACCAGGTGTAGGGGACCTACAGTTTTACGTGGAATCCAAACCGCGGTATTATCCTAGCATACTTCACATGACAAGGCAGAACAAATTGCAGCCGAAATCGGGATTCGAACCGGAGACCTTCCATTCCCCAGTTAGGCGCCTTAACCAAGAGAACCACCAGATCCCCCAAAGCAAGCGGCACATCAAAGATTGTTTACATTAAGTTTCCTGAACAATATTAAAGTGTGTTTGTACTTATAATTCATTCACAAGTATAAAATCTTCCGAATTAGAGGTAAAACATCAACGTAATAAAAGGTTGTCCGGTGGTTGCCCGATCTATGTACTCAGTGAGATGACACGGAGATCGAAATATTTTCGTCTCGGTTAAAGTTTTTACAGGTCTTTAGCCAGAGATTCGCCTCCGGCAAATCGTTATTTGTTTATATGAAATACACTACGAACACTCCGTGCTTCAGAAAGTACACTAGACAGCACGCTCAGCTATGGCGGTCTTTAATTCACAACTTAATTTATCCATGCCAGATTCTGGATATGCGTAGAAAGTGACCTATACTGAACAAAAAAGAAATTAGAAGACATCGTGAGAAAAAATTATCATAACACTAAATAAGAATGAAGATTTATTTTCTATAGATAGATTCTGAATTCTCGCCATAGGTTATTTCAGATACGTCACCACAGATAAAATGGGATAGTGAAAATAATATCTAGAGAAAATTTTTACAGCTTTGTTAATAATAAGAACATGTAATAATTTTTTTATTTATTAGATTAGATGAATAATGACCTTTGAACAAGTTTGACAGGTGTGTTTCTGAGGATTAAGTCAAGATAATCGCGGACATTTTAATTACTCTTAGATTGCCTGACTGAGAAGTCTATCAAATTAATGGATGGTAATAAGTCTTGTCTTACTTGTTTTATATCAAGGATTGGCGTTGTTTCCTCGTTTTGTATCCGTAGTAAATGGATACAGCACTTTCTCGAATTTACGAGTAAACTTTGTCTAAAGTGTAGATCTTTTATAATTGTCTCTCCTTGTTGCTAAAAATTCGTTTTCTTTGTTGCCAGATAATCCCATTTATTAGTTATAGAATTCATTATTTAGAATTTAAATACTATTTCACCCACTTAATTTCATCATAATAAATCTGTTTCTGAAACTTTGATTTTAATTATATGTTTTTTCTTTCTGTGAGAATCATATAAAACGTAAGCAAGACTAAGAAAGTACGTAAAACGCAAAAGTTCTTAAGTTTATTTATTTGCAGTTGAACATATTTATCTTTCTTGCAACAAAACAAAAACAAAACAAAAAACATATACTATGTATATTTGGTTCTAAAGGCTAAGTAGAATATCTATTTCAACACAAATGTGAACAATTGTCGTAGTTTTCACTGTCATAAGAATGAATAGTAACACGTCAAATAATCTCTGCCAGATAGATACATGTCTTAAATATAAGGCAAAGTTGCTTAAAGAGATACAAAATTAATTCCTATGTTTGCAGGGTGCATCGACAGCGTTGTTACGTTATGATGTAAAGATTCTGGATGTGTCTTTTTAGATTGATACTTTTTTATTGCAAAGACTGCTTTTATATTCTTAACAAACACTAGGGAAATTACTAGATTAAATTGTCTTTAGTTGAAAAATGCGAAGTCAGTAATCAGAATTGTAACACATACATTAAGCATTTGCTTATTAATAATCATTACCATCTCTGTAACAACAGACCAAGGTGAAGAGACGTTTCAGACGGGACACTCTGTGTATCGACACTGAATTTTTAGACTCCGGCTACCGGAAAATGACGCGGCCACTTCAGAGCCAATCGGTGTCCATTACGTCAGAGACATAGCTTCCGCTTCCCTCACCGACAAAGAACGTAATTGTGGTAATTCATATTGGTACTAGTTTTAGTCAGAACGTTGGAACCTGAGGAGTCGGTTACGGCCTTATGTATTGTAAATAACCTCAAAAATAAGAAAAGGAAAAGAAGGTTGTAGGTTCATCCAATATGTGCTAAGAGATTAGAATGTGGGGCACTTTATACTTTGATTAACGAAGTTGTGGAGGATGATAGAAAGTTCTTCAATTATTTCACCCTCTGGCCTCGCATTCTGAGATATGGGGCTCGAATCCCCGTCCGGGCACCCAGATTTGGGTTTTCCATGGTTTCCCCAAATCACTCCAGGCGAATGCCAGGATGCTTCATTTAAAAGGCCATGGCCGAATTCTTTCCAGTTCCTTAGCCCCCCATCCTTTCCCGCCGCTAATGAACTTAACGTCAATCATAAAGACATAAGAAATATGATAGTAACAATAATAAATTGATTATTTCCGGATGTCACAGTCGAAATTTCAGAAATTACATGAAAAATAAATTTCGAATTTAAATACCGGACATAAGTATGTGAAAATGTATCCCAGGGATACATCTGACAATTCCTCTAAACCACTAAACAAAATATGTAATCTTATTTGAATACTCCTCTGTTTGAATATCTCAGAGAACCGGTCTTTACCGAATCAGTTCTATGAACTGTTTAGCATCAAAGCATTCCATGTTAAATCAAGAGCCACTGGTGTCTGATATAGTAGAATTGATAGGTAGGTGGCCGAGACACAGGGCAGCGTCCGAGCGACCAGCCACAGAATCCTGTGGCGCCAGACACAGCCTCCGTGTGAACGCTCTCATTCTGTTTTATGTTCCGGCGGTGTCTAGAGATTCAGTGGCCGGACACCGAGTGTCCCGTGTGAAACGGGCCTTAACAAACCACTGCAGTTACCCTATCGTCCAGCAGAGAATAGGAGGGATTTTCCTTGTACAGATTGTCACGGCCAAGTGCACGAGTACTCTAACAGACAAACGCACTTTAGGCTGTCTAAAAGAAAGCGGTCGAGGACCGATGAATACATTCTATTCTAGAAGGTCAACTACATGTGAATCGACCACGAAAAATAAATAAAAATATTTACTGCCACCTCAATGGCCACATTTGACATCGCAGTTAGAAAGAATTGTTTCTTGTAAGAGACAGTTACGAGCCCATAAACCAGATTATTAATTTCAGAATAGTTACATTTAATGCTGCAGGTGTATTCCTTCACAAGTAGATAGCAGCGCGCTTTTTTGCGTTGAGGATGCGTCTTCGGCTCCAGGACGGGTCGGCGACCGGTCTATACAAGTTCGCAGTCATTCCTATGGTGGGGAGGTCGGATGTACCGTTGCTGGGCGTTGTTAATGCGTTATATTGAACGTTACTCGGAAGCAGTTCCAATACAGTTGTGCTGATTCACGTTTTTTTTCACCTGACATCATGGGTAACTTTGGAACGAATTTACAAATTAGTTATTTTAACTGTTGTAATTTTTCCTGAAGTTAAATACATCTTGTTGCATCCGATTACTTTGTTAATTTATTAAGTAAAAACGCCACTGCTTCTGTTTCTCCTCTCGTAATTTTTATAAATTTAAAATGAGTTACGGTTTGTGCAAATTGATGAAATAAGTATTTTTTCTATATTTCAATAAATGTTTTAGTATAAGATTTATATTATACTCATTTTATTACTCACGACGCTCGATTTATTGCTGCGTTTATTTTTGTGATTTAGTTCAGTTCGAGGAACGGCAACCGAAACATTGTCGAAGGCAGCGTTTCGCGCGCATCTCCTTATGCTATTAACTGTAGACAATTATTCCTTAAGGAGAAACCTTAAAATTAAGTATATAACATTCTGTTGAAGTTGCTATATTAATGGAACGAATAACAGCTTGAAAACTCCAGTAAAATTAAACACGTATTTCTCACACACACGCATCATGAAATTGCTAAAATGGTTTTCCGATTCAAAACATCTCTTTTGTTAAGTCTACTGGCTTAAATTCCCTAAAGCAACGCTATTGATTTAACCTTATTAGAATGATATAGTACAGTCACTACGCTGTAACATCGTTTCTCTCTGTTGAGGTCAGTGAATACGTTTCTGACAATTGAAATAGAAATTTGTAATGTAACTATCTCAATACTTCCACATATTGCAGTATTTTATACATCAAACAAGAGAAAACACTCCAAACTGAAGACAATCACATCAGCGAAAATTAAGTGCGGAACAATTATGTGACGATACTGAAGACAAGTGCTGCTTATTAACCTTTATTCGTGTAAATAATCATCATTAATGTAGTAAAATTAGTTATGAATTATGTGATAACGTAAGTTTTTATTTATACGTATATAAAACTCGTTACTATTATTACAAAAATGCTTTGTGCAGCTGGAAATTTCTTCTCAGCAATTCTCATCGTGTTAAATCTTGTCTTACAATGAATAAAATTCTTTATCAATCAAACAAACCTGTCGGATTCTCTTCACTAAAGGCATCAATCGAATTTAGATGCTGATTACCCAATAAGTGTAGAAAGAACAGATAAATGTCTTTAGATGACATCAAATTATTTCATTACTGTTTTGATAAGATACTAATTTTCTGATTGGTAAAGTGATGATATGTATAATAAATTTTAGACTAAAAACATTAAAACTGTGAAAACCCCATCAAAATTTGCTCAGTGCTTTTTAACTTATTGCCCTAATAAATGTAAAAGAATTTTTGCTCAGAAGGGAAATTGCTTTCCTGCTCTATTGCAAAGTGACGTGGTGTGACTAAAGATACCTCTAATTTTAACTAAGAATCTAAAAATTTCCGACTGTTAACACCCAGTCGAAATCGGTTCAGTAGTTAACAAGTTGTTCTAAATTGTAGGAAATAATGTCTGTTGTTCAGATTTTAATTCCCCACTGAGGTGCCACGTGATGTAGCATCATAAGACATGCCCCAGATGTTAGGTTGGATCCTATGATACCAAACTGTGAAAACCCAATCAGATAGTAGTTATTGCATGATGCCGAAGCAAACAGACGTATACGCATCACAAATTTTTATGATAGTATGGTTGTATCGTGTTATTATTTAATTGTAAGTCTACATTTACCTCTGTTTCGACCCCATATTCCACGAGGGGCATGTTGGTATCTATCAAATGAAAGGCTGTGGGTACTAGCGTCAAAGCCAGCTTCCATGTTCACTTTCCAATTTTAAATTCTCCAATGCCAGATTGGCGAGAAATTACCTGAAAAGTTAATACTCAGTGGTTGTTACAACTTTTGTAAAAGCGCAAAATTTCATAATCCAATTACATTGAAAAATTGATGAAACTTTAAGCTTCTTGAATATTATCGTATAAAGTATTTCCAAACGTTGTTTTTTTGTGACATACCACTCACCTTCGTTCGCACCGGACCTAATGAAGACTAAGGTCTCCGCTCTGGTAATATCATAAACTAACTGAATTCCCAGCGTTGCCCGGTATAGTTGGCGTAGATTTATCGGTACCCTATTTTTATTCCTGCAAAGAGAAACATTTGTACAAAGTTTCATAAAATTCGCGCCAACTAACTTTTCTTCGGAATTAAAGCAAACCTAGATTCATCCACCCCCTACCAAGAAACGGGTGGGTTGAGGTTTATTTGCACGTACACTATTTTCAATCGTCTGAAAAGAATCACGTATATCAAGATTCGTTAATTTGGTTAAGAAATTGCATTACTACATTACTGAACAACGCTAGATTATGTTAGAAACTCACATTTGATTCTATTGCGAAGCGAATGGATATACTTTTTGCTCGAAACGCCAGATATTTTAACTCCGCAGATTCAGCCTTTTATACAAATATCAAAAGTGAATCCGGAATAATATTATCGTAAACAGAAGACTAATGCTGATGGCCAAAGACATTGCCCAGAGATCGTGCTTAAAGAAAATAACTGATATTTTTACGGCTATCTATGGCGTTTAAAAATTGAATATCCCGAACTAAAGGAAAGAATATTTCAGGTTTTGTTTAGTGAGCAAAAAAGTTATTATTGTAAAGTTATCTTATTACTTTGATTAAATGCTATGGTCAGAGACACTGTAGTTGTGAGTTTAGTGCTAATCCTTCGATCTTTGGGATTTGTTATCATATGTTTAGAATTTTATTTAAAGCTCCTGCGTTATTTGACGATGAAACATAAGACATGACAAACAACTGAATTGAGATTATAAGCTTTAAAACAGTTAAAACCCCATCGAAATCCGCTACGTAGTTTCCGAGTTTTTATAAGACCAATTTATCTGGTTTTAGTTTTCTAGATATACGAGAGTAACAACCACTGAGGGATCAATATAGCGTAAAACATTTGTACAAATACAGCATTGCTTGACCACATACGATTTGCGACGCATTGCATCCCTAAATTTGTGAAGTCTACAGTTTAACATGGAACCCAAACAACTAATCCTGGCGTGGCTAATACGATCAAAAACAATTCTTAAACATCTTTGCTTACAACGGGATTTGAACTGAAGCCTACGCTCCAAACATCATTAAGCAAGCGCAGTAATGACTGAGATACCAGGCGCTATACAGAAGTTACTACAGAGACTTACACATCCTATGCGTCTATTATCATTAAGTAATTTTTCAAAATTATATGACAATATGTATTATTTATACAGAAAAAAGTATGCTATGTCCATTCTAATGCCAAATAGCATCTCCTTGTCAAATTTGATTACGATCGGATTAGCCGGTTAGCCCAACAAACAGAGTTACTTTCGCATTTATAATAGGCCTATTATAGATAGATAAGGTAGATAGATAGATAGAAGATAGATACATAGACAGATTAAGAAATAAATTTTTGGAATTTGACCCATACAAAACAAAAGATCATCATTTCTGAAAGGTGTTTTTTTTTATGCATGAGCCACTTATCTACCATCATAAAAAACCGAAATCAATAAATGAGGTATCATTCTAAAGATTAAGATTTCAGCTTTGCTAAAATCATAAATTAAGAAAGGGATTTATTGGAATCAACCCGTAAAGGACAGAAGTACTAACTACAAAAGTCAAGCATATCAGACAGTTAAGAGCCAAGCCGCTAGAGTTCACTGCCTTCGATAAGGATTAACAGCAGAACCACATATCACAGAGATATCGGCAAACTGAGTATTTTTTCCACAGTAAGGAGTTTTTCTCATATTATCTTCTGTTAACTAATGCTCTGTTTAGTAATGTAAATTGTGTCATATGAATGGTTTACGCCTGCAAAAGTTTTTTTTTTCTAACTGTTTAGTAAGGCGTTGTTAGTTTTCTGTTACGTACCTACATCCGTGGACAGATAAACTATTGCTGCAAATGAGCCAGTTCTTCTTCCATCCTGTTACAATACCATCAACCTCACAATTCATCGCATGTTAATCTTGAAATTTTCGCACAGGTCATCCAGTAGAAACTGATTTGTCAGATACACTGCTTAAATATTCTTATCACGGACTACAGTTATGTGCCAAATAGCCTTTCGATTAGGAAGATATTCGCAAAATTTCATACATTACTTCTGCATAGCAGAACGATTTAATATTTCTGTCCATTTACTCGTCAGCATTATTACCTTAGTTTATGTGACCACAGAGGGAAGAAAATTTTTTTTGAATCTCTGCCACCGTCTTTCTTATGACATTACGCTATAAATTCGCGAGTGAGGAGACAGATACTCCTTTGGCGTGATTGTAGCTCATCTGCGCCCGCTCAGATGACACAGTGATACCTTGTGTATAATTTTCCAAATTTCACTAAACCAAGGAAATGCAAAATGTTGGGTGTTGCACTTAATTAATTTTTTTTTCCTTTGTACTTTACAGCTTATCGGCGACACAGCACAAGAAGTTTGTTTTTGGATTCGTGTATGAAGACGCATGATCAAACAACTCGCGTACTTTACGTCTTGTCAACGTCGATGCCATTATTGGTGGTACAGAAATGGGAACGAGAAGTAAACGGGTAGGAATCTTTATAGCATTCACCTAGAGTGATTTCTAGATACCATGAAAAATCGAAATCTGGATGGTCGGTTGGTGTTTCGAAGCCACGCCTTCTCAGGGTCAAATCCGTTCACTTACCGATTTTTACGGAATCAAGTAAAACGAATTCCGGAAATATTGATGAATTTAGTCCTTAAGTGATTATGTATTCCTTCCTAATCCTCAGCTGTATTTTCTATGAGTTTTAAACACACAACTCCGCTACCTCAGTTTACCGAGCTCAGAGAACTACGAAGGTTATAGGTTTTTGTGTGTAAGACATGTGTCCGTCGTATTCCGGTGCAAGCAGAAGCTGTGTGGATAACAAATTCGATGCGTCTGAAGCTGTGTGAGAAGAAGCAGAATCCGGACGTGCCAGGCATAGCCCTGCGACTGGGAGCATTCCCCGTGGGTTTAAATCAGTCGATGATGGTGAAGTGAGATACGGCCACCGCAGACTGACGTGCTGCGGTTGCATCACCAGGCTTTGAGCAACCACCACCACTGGATGACCGCGCTCACACAGTACTCTCAGCGACACGTATTACCTTAAAACCTATTGCATACGGTTTTTCAATCACCGATAGGAGTAAGGCCGTCATAGGAAGTACCTGGAGATCTAACCTTACAACGGTCCACCGAACCTACTCCACCACCCAACAAAACTATTTGCCACTCAGAGGTCAAGTCCGGTGGCAATCGTCCTGCCCTAACACTCTTGTCAGCATGCTTCCCTCGCAACGTTGGAAGAGCCACCATCGGGACCACCTGCGCGAACCCCTAACGCAGTTTGAGGGACATCATAACAAGGATGAGTATTAATCAATGGACCATATTCACATTTAAACGAATTTTCATGCACGTGCCTTGAAGTTTAAGCACCGACCCCAGATTCAAACAGCGGGACTTATGAACCGGATGTCCAGATTGCGGTCTTTAAGCTCTCAGTAATTATCTATCGAATGATGGCACGGTCACGAATTTCTCCTTTAAAAACTACACGTTCCTTACAAACAATTATTCACACTTGTCATTCAGAACATCGTTAACGTGGTTCACACACAGCGGTAATCACACTCACTCCATTAGTTTAGAAACCGTAAACTCTGTTTGTTTTGTTGTTCTAGAGATTTCCGCATCTAAGAGAGCTAATATACAGCAGCAATTCGTATCATTTTATAATTATAACTACAAGTCTAAACCTTTTCTTCCTTTATTTCTATGGACAGCAGTGAGGTAATATTAAGGAGATCAATAATAGTGTCAATACTTTTTCAGTACATAGAAATAGTTTTAACGGCGGATGTTTAGTGCTTGAAATTCGCGGATGCGGAGGTGGAAAATAAATTTATAATTATTTAGATTTTAGTATTTTATCAAAAATAAATTTAAAATCAAAAAATAATATTTTTATACCAATTCATACTTCATAAGTAAAGTCTATTTCCATATGTAGTGGATTATTGATTTATTTGTTGCCTCATCTTTCAACTACAAAAAAATGTGGGATGGTTTCACAAATGAATTAAATTATTTACATAACTACACAAGCATCTAAACAATCTTTGTTATATAAACTTCGAGTTTGCAGCTCAATTAATTGAAGAACAAAGCCAAGCCACTACCATGCCATGTCACAATCTTCTGAGAAGGCTTTAGTACCAGAAGAGTAAGGGGAAGATCTTGCGCGGGTTGCGCGTCTCCTTCCATTTCACAGATGTTTGTCATGTCTCTGGTGTGTCATTTAGACTTCTAGGTGCAGATACAAGTTTATATCCATAAGGTGTGGAGTCTGACTTCAGTTTGTCCTCAGAAATGGTCAGTGCCTCCATCAGTGGAGGCTAACAGAAGGGTAGCGTCTTCTCAAGTTAGCTGCAGAATGTCATCTTCGAGATGAGATTAGCTGTATCAGTAGCTGGGCAATGTTGTTCAACTGATCTTCACGCAGCTCTCCTTGGCAGTCGTGTCTGCAGCATCGTCGGGTTTGTGGTTGGTTTGCAGGTATCTTGTCCTGCAGAAGCTTGACCGATGTTCATCAGTCGGCTCCTGATGTTTCGGATGTGCTGGGTAGCAGGGATGATCCGTTATCCATTATCGTTGGCGCTTCATTTCTTCTGCTGGGCGAGTGTTTCTAGTTGGTGGGTGGCCCCTATTAGTGGAATTTTCCCACGCCACCGCAATTCTCCGTGCCCACCACCCGCCTTTCCACCGCTTTAGAGTCTCATTCACATTCCAACTTGTAGGACGTACGATGATCCAATTTTCCGAGAAAGAACTTTTGATGGGCCGTGGAAGGCGTTAGAGGACTGCAGGTAGGACCTATTGGATGTTCTTGAACTCCCAGACAACCACCAAGGGTCCTTGCCGTACAACAAACTATGGCGTTGGATTAGGTTGTTGTTCCTAATCGATGATGGGCAGAATCTCGCATAAACAGAAAATAATTATATATATATTACAATATAAACAAAACATCCGCTATACATCAGCATTAAAATTTGCGAATGTGGAAGCGGATGTAGGATTTAAGTTGAAAGTTCTGTTATATCCCTACTTAGAAACGTCTATCACATAAGCTGAGTGTAGCTCGACTACACAGTATGGACAACTCGACTACTGAATTTACTTCACTGAGGACATGGCCATCCACTAAGCTCGCTGAATCTCCAGTCATTAGCAGATGGTCCAACAGGGATCGGGGTTCCTGGTTTGGATCCCTTAGCCTCATGCTTCGTATTTTGAGTTACGTGTTAATCAGCAGGCATCCCTTAGCCGAAAGTTGGTACTTTGCATCCATGACAGAGGCGGAGTGAGCGAGAATTTGTAACTTTTTCTCTAACAATAAGTCATAAAGAAATAACGAACATTATTATTTAATCCAGTACCTGAATATATTCTGTAAATATTTTTCAGAAAATTAAGAGCAATAGTTCACATTCCTTTTACTGAGGAATGACTATTCTGAAGGACTAATATAAAGTTGCAGCATTGTTGCATGTGGAAATACAAAATCTAGATTTGCAGTTGGCCTCTGTTGCAAATCAAATGAAAAAACTCAGTAAAACTGGTTTGGTAAGCTCACATCCAGGTCTTTCTGGATGAAGCAATACACTGCCGACAGTATGCAACGGCAACTTCTTTTATTGTTTCGATTCACGTCTTTTCCGGAGAAGAGCTGTAGCTTCAGTTCCTTTACGGACTACACTTTGAAGCACGGAGACAGCAACGACTCAGCTAATGACGAACGTTTTTTAATAAGAAGCAAATTACCACAAACGGTAATCTAGCAGAAGTAATTGGTTTGAACTTGCAGATAAGGTACTGTACAGAGTTGAATGATTTGGATAATTACCACCTGCAACAGGGCTACCTTACAAGCCATATAATAAGGAAAAAGTCGAGAAACTTTTCTAAATGAACAGAAGTGTAATGATGAGGGGCACAGAATATGGCCGAACGTACTGGGCGAGTGGTAACGCTCTGGCCTCGCATTCGAGAGGACGTGGGTTCGAAGCCCCCCCCTTTTTGTCGAGCCATCCAGTTTTGAGTTTTCCATGGTTTCCTCAAATCATTACAAGCGAATGCTTTAATGGTTCCTTAAAAGGGCCATGTCCAAATTCCTTCCGTTCCTTTCCCCAGTCCGCATCTAATGACCTCGACGTCGACGACGCGTAAAGCCATAAGCAAATAATAATAATAAATCGTCCATCTAATTTGCGATTACTCAACCACTAAATCCTTACTTTAACAATTCCGTATGTCATAGCAGAAGAGCTTCCGAAATGCGCAATTCAATTCCGTTTAGCGAATAGGTTAATTTCTACTCACTAATGCCTTAGGTGAAGATAAATATAAAATTACTCTTTAAGACGCTAAACGTTCTTCGGGAATGTGATGACGGCAGTGAATAATTGCTATAATCAGAATATTTATACTGCTGGTCTGTCACTAAGTGAAGTGTCATGTATGTAGAACAATGTGAATCTCGGAAGAGCTTTCCACTTGTCCTGAAGCGAGAGTGAGGCGTAGGCGAGCATCTCTTTACTTTCGCTCCCGCCCCCGCTAGCGCACCCCCGTGTGGTGAAACCAGTGAAGTCAGACCAGTCTCTTAGCTGAGTCACAAGCCGTACCGACCTACGCGCTGCCGCAGCCGCTTGCGTAACGGGGCGGAGGCCTCTCGCTTCCAGGACCCCCAATTAAAATCAAAACATGCCGACCAGATTTAAATTATAATGAGACAGCTTTCTTCTATAGAAGAATTTATCTGCACTCACGCGTCACCGTGTTAGCTATCGCCAGTCCAACAGTAAAAGGCGCTAGGTAATGCAACAGAGGACAATATTCGAGTGTCATTTTTCTTTGTCTCAACGCTCTCTGTAAAGCAATAATAACCGTGGCCCTTTGTGTAGGATGTTCTACGGTACGAGACAGTTTGTCGGTTTGTTTAGTTCTAGTACTCCTCCAAAGAAGGTAACAAAAGACTTTGAAAATTAGAAAATATATTCGGAAATAAATTACGAACTAATGGCTGAACTTCTCCATTAATGTCTTAAGCTACCTCGATTTTTCTAGCAGATTTTAGTTCTCTATTTTGGAAGGTCCTATATATTTTATAGGGAAAAATAAAGAGAGAACTCACCCCCTTTCTGAATTGATTCCATTATTCTTAAGGGGTGAAGTGGACAAGTTATCGTTCAAATTGAACCTTGCAGTATTTGTTAAAATTTAAATTACGTAACGTAAATGTTAGCCCGCCCCATTTGCTCAGTTGGTTGCGGCACTGTGATGGTGTCCGGCGCTGACACGGGGTTAGCCGGCTGCAGTCCTAGTAGTGGGAGAAATTTATAACATAAGGACTTTGCGGCAGGATAGGACAGGTGGTGGTTCACAATTCCTGATCACCAATTGTACACTCAAGTCCTGGATTAAATCCTAAACCTCTCCGCAGTGCGTGTGAAGTGAGGGTATATGGCGTTGATTACGGTGATTCGTTCGTCAGATAGGGACGTTACGCCTAACGGCCCACTTGATATCTTTCGTAAGAATAGGCCTGAATGTGCAAGCAACAAATTTCGTCCTTTCCCTTCTTCATCTCTCATTTCATACATCACTAACAATACTCTGTACTGAACAGACGCTATAACAGTCACCCACACCTATAATGGCATGTATGAACAGACAGTAGGGAAGGCAGTGGAAAACCACCCTGGTTCATCTTCCCAAGAGAGTACCCATGGAGTGGGTACATATTCCATGGTAACCATATGCGCCAGGAATCGGGTATGGCATCATAAAAAGAAGACAGCAAACTTTACTAAATACAAACAGGTTAAAAGACTTGGAAAATCCCAGAAATGTAGATTCTAACAGCAAAATATTCGATCAACGTTGTATGGATGTTAGATCAATGTTTAAAAGGAATATAAGGTGGTTCAATGTGGCGATAATGTAAGTGTAAAAACAATTCGTGGTGACGTCGTAAGAGCCACAGGTGATTTTCGGTAGTGTAACGCCCCGGAGAAACAAACACCGGCGACAAGAGAGTGATGTGGTTGTCTTCACTGCAGTATCTCGCATCGAGCAATTTATGCTAACTTTGAAAGCTAACACTGCTAATGCAGAAAAACCTAGATGTCTCAAATCACACACATTATAGTTTGTAAGTTATTAATGTTACAACAATAGTCTTCTTACTTCCAGCCGGAAGTATTAGTCCAATTAGCAGACATAGAATGTAATCAAATAAGCAACTAGTGACATATTGTTATGAGTACATGTTAAACTCTTGATGGTAAAAAAGAAAAGCGTTCAGTATTTAAAAAAAAAAAAAAAAGGAATCGAGATAACAATATTGTAATAACTGATTTTTTTTAACGTAATTTGCAAAAACTGTAGTTAGAGTCTTGATCAATATCTATTATTTATTGTAGTCAAAATGTCTTTAAAGAAATTTTACGTAATTTTGTTGCTGAATGTACTTTGAATTTTGTTCGCACTATTTCTTACTTGATTCGTTTCACGTTTAGCACTGTCAATAATCTTATGTTAAATCGTTATATGCATACATAAATATCATTCACGTTTTAAGGGATTTTCTTGAAATGTAAGTTTTTCTGAGCGTACAGAAAGTGAACACTTTCAGGGAAAGGGTCCAGCTACCTGGTGCGAGGCTACAACCGGGTGGGAATGTGTCAGTTTAAACTCATTTAAATCAAGTTACGAAAATTTAACTATTGTTTAAATGGAAACTGTACGACTATCAATAGAAACTCACACACATTACTTAGTGGTCCCGTTTATGTGATGCAGCGTTTAACAAATTTTTTCAGAATAAAAATCTCTATTAAAGACTGAAATCATCAGAATTCGGATATTGGAGGTTTTCTTTGAATATGAATCACAAACAGAAGTTTAAAATTAATTTTATGTAATTTACAGAATTTGTTTTGCACGTCAAATTGTTAACGTGCTTATATCTTTTCTGAAAAGAATTTTACTTGCTACTTGGTAAAATTTACTTTCAGTTAGGAAGACTATTTTCTAGTTTCAGATTTAGTGTTTTAATTTTTTGCAATAATACTTAACCAACCACATTTTAGTACAATTTAGTCGGGTGCTCGTGGAATTAATAATGACTTCTGTACCGGGAGAAATATGATTAGTTCACTTCAACAAGATTTGGTTGGTATTGCATGATTTCAGATAAGTATTTAAAATCAAAATCGCTTTAGTGCTGTCGAGTTCCCAAAACCTACTTTTCACTGTTGCTTCGACTCATAGACAGGGAGAGACGTGTTACATGTATAAAATATATTCTTGTGTTGCTGTAGAATATCGTGAACTCAAAACTAAGTGTAGATACAGAGCAAGCCATTGAAAACGTTTTTAGATAAATATTTCTAAAATAATTTTCGTATAATGAAAACAAAAATCATCAAACTAAGAGCATTACGATTATTTTACAAGACTTCGATATGATGTTTAAAACATATATGTTGAGAGTAAGGGAACCAGTGAACGTTAACCACATGGTTCTACCGCGTTACGAGCTGCATAAAATCCGAAGGTCTTCCCCGGTAGATGAGTGTGGAATGTGTATTCTGGTTGCGTCACAGCGAGTGCTAACAGCACACATGCCCAGTCGGACGGCTGCTAAAAGCTCGGGCCCTGTACCTTGGCCTGCTTCAACAAAGAGTCTGCAATACAGGCACCAATACTCTTATCATTGCATCCGAAAGACGTTGAAAATCTTCTAAAATAACGTCTACGGGCATATTCACGACTCAAATACTATTTCTTAAAATAGTAGGTCTATAATGTTTGCAAAGATTCTGATTTAAGTTCTAGTTTCTTATTACCATTTCCCAGTAACAATAAGTTTACGTATTTAGAGGTTTATTCCATGCTTTTGCGAATTGTGTCCTGTTAATTAGGTCATTTTCCCCAGGATTTTTTCTTAATATAACAGAAATTTCACAGTTGCTCAGTAAAAATATAAAAAACATTGAAGTTTTCGCTTGTTTTCAGTATGACCTATATTTTTGAAAAATTGTTGGACAGCTGAGATCTTGAGCACTCTTTAAGAGATTTCTGTAAAATTTCAAACTAATATTCGGTATTTTGAATTATCAATGTAAATTTCAGCTAACATGTTATGTCCTACTAGTTGGTGCCCACGACTTGATGTTTGTCAAGAATTTTGAAGGCTTTCGTGTTTTTTCACCGAACCCTAAATATTTTCAGGATAAGAAGTATCATATGTTACTCCCTGCCATATCAGCAAACCGACAGTGAAAGTCCCTTCAAAATCGGTTCACACACTAAACATGTCGCATATAAATTATTTATATTTGCTAATAGCTGAAAAATATGTTATATTCTAGAACATTTTAGAACATTCAAGAACATTATAGAAGATTCAAAGACTATTTTTTTTAGAAGACTTTTGTCAAAATTTCCTTGGTCGGCCACTTTCAACCACCGTATCTCCTACACCCCCACAACTACCGACATCCAACCACCATAGTGTACGATGGGAAACTTGAGGCACACAAACGCCAGTGGTCTGTGATAGGTAGTTGTGGCTGCAAAGTGAAATATAGGGACACACCCACACACACACATATATATATATATTATTAGGGTCCTTTTACCACATGCTTTTCTTAATACGGCAGAAATTCCACAATTGCTCAAGCAAAACATATAAGTAACATTGAATTTAAATAGGTGATAATCGTAGCAGCTGGCAAAGTCAAAGATAAGGCTGGTCACTCCATAGAATTTTCGCATTTATATTTGTTATTTTAATGTGAGGGTCCTTATTGCGGTACGATTGGTATGTAGTTCGGTTACCTCACAGCTGCAGGGCGTTCTGATTATGCCAGAAATTTCTACCTTTGATTGGGTATAATTTTTTCTCCGAACGACTCTTCATATCACTACATAACATTACATGACGTGCCATAGCAAGCGGCCAACACCCTAGAAAACACACGTATATCATGAATGCCATCTGTGTAATTAATTCAATTAAAGGTGCCTTTGGGTTTGCCAACGTTTCTGCATGATCGAAATGTTGCCTCTTATTCATCTAAAGTCAAAAAACTATTCACTATACTATTTTAGGTATTCTCTTCATTCGCAACGCGTGTAATCTCAGGCTTTCATAGTGACACAAATGCCTGCAAACAGGCCAGGAAAATTTAAAGCAACAATCTGAGAGTTGTTTTCATGCATAGTTTAGTACAATAGATTCAATTGTTATTTATCTAACATAGTTCCTGACAAATAAATTATTTTTTAAGTATTAGTCAGTAACGTAAAGACATTCAGCTGTGTTGAATTAATGACGGCAGACCTCGTTGACGAATGCGCATATCCCATATTCATGAGCGATAACATTTTGATCGATTATTCGGTTAGAAATCAAATTCCTACAGTTAAAATATGTTTTCCCATGGTTTTTCAAATGCTCTTCTTAGCTCCTTATCACAGGCAATTGTTGATATTTTTAATCTTTCTTTCAATAGGCTTTCTGTTCGTATCTTATGATACCATCGACGAAGATCGGTTGAACCACAAAATATAACATACATTCATTATCAATAGACCAGATCACATTTGGTTCAGTGAAACAAATACGTTGCAGTCGCGTCAAAATAAGAATATCTAAATTCGAACATCGAAATGTTATGTGGTCCGTACGATGATAGGGTCTGTCTGTGCTTGACTCACACGAGCAACTATGTCAAAAAATAATATTTGGGTTTGCTGAATCACCAACATCAGACCGTTCAGCAGTGAATTTGTTCCATATACGACCCTCTCGAATAATGGCTGGTGAAAAAAATCATTGCCTTGGTCAGAATAATTTACTTTATGGTTTACTTTCTACTACTGTTATAGTGACACCCAGATTACATCACCCGTACAATCAAACATTTTGATCAAAGTTAAAATAGTGTTTCTAAACTAGTATCAGCTCCAGGGATTTGGTAAATTAAAAACGCCTTTCAATTTACACTCACAGAGAGCATGTAGCTAATACTTTTTATAAGAACTGCTCAGTTCATTAATTTTGATTAATGTCATCTTGAAATGAAACGAAAGCAGGTACATAAATTGGAACTTGTCACCTCCAACAATCCGAACAATTAATACAAGAAAATTTACCAGTTTCTTCATATTTCTCAATCTCACAGAATTTCTGAGTCCACACAATGAAACAAAAGATTTGTGACGAATTGTGATGTACGGGAACGTTTAACCGTTTTGCCAGCTATAAGGTAGCGCGTTGGAAATTTTCTAGCTTCTTTTACTGTTGCAAGAGTGCACTGTTACTCCAAGCACAGTGAATGTCCCTTTAATAGCCTCGCCGCATATGGCTAGTGCTGGTAAGGGGCGGCTAGCGGCTAACACCTCTTCCTACGCGAGGTCAACAGACGCGTCCGATGAACTTCCTCGAGATGTTTCGGCAATCCACCCTCCGTAGGTGTTCGACACATGTATTGCACCATACCGCGCAACACGTTCCGAAAACACAGTGTGGGTTTCTACGCCACGAGCGTGACCTAGAAGGCGAACAACCATTAAAGTTTGTGGAACAGAAGGTTTGTGCCACATAAACCAATGAATCGACATTCTTTATAGTTGCACGGTAATCTTATTGTTAGAATTTTTGACAAAACATTAAAAAAATATAGGTTATTTAGATGAGATCTCTCACCTCTCTCTTTTTAAGAACAGGTCCGAGAATAACAGATGATTGAATAACTGTGCCACTTCAATAGCGGAAACCAAGTAATAAAATAGTAATCAGCTTTGAAATTTGGAGACAGTCGAAAAATAGCTGTTATGGAGAAACTTAAATCGGTCTGCTTATTTTAACTAGTCATAGTTGTAACACTGAATCGCCTTAATAGCCATGCTCGCTAATGCACTACATGCGCCTGGAGTTCAACATAAGGAATTCTCGTCATTCTGTACTTGGCCAACAGGGTACAAAAAGTGGTGCTGTATAGTTTCCAATCACCAGACCGTATCAACTCGCTTGTTTTGAATCCCAAAACCTTTCCACAGTTTGTATAGAATGAGGGCACTGTTCTAAGTATGTCGTACGACGAAGGGGGCATACAATCTAACAACCACCTTTGTATGCTTCGAAAAAGTAGGCCAGCATCGTGTTTCCCCTCTTCCTTCTCCATCTATCATGCGCAACACAAGCGACACGTTACACTTAACGCACTCCATTCACTGCTGTCTAAACGTATCCTAATACTTCATAACAACATTAAACAGCTGTTCACGGGTAACACCTCCCACAGTAACTGCTGACGACTGAGAGACAAGATATGGCACAATAATATAGGTATAATATTATTGGTCAAGAAGCACTCAACGACAGAGTTCGTCTTCTTGTTCTTCACTTCAGCGATTAGACATTAATGCTTGTTCCATCTTCACTACTTCTGCCTACTTCTACTAACGTCTCTCTGGTTTGTACTGCATCGCTAGAAGTAGTAATCCAATCTTTCAATATGCTGCATCCACGATTTTCTATGTTCCTCTATCCTTTTATTTATTTTATATATAAATGACTTCTTCCCAATTTCTTCTTATGTTATGTGGTCTTGTTTCCTAAGAAATCTCATTTCCGCAGCCTGAAATTTGATCACTTCCTTTGGTTATGGAAGATTCACATCCATACAGCAGAATCGTGATAGCTATCGTCTTATAATACATCATTTTTATGTCTTTTCTTGTTTTATTTTGAGCGAATGGCGTAGCTGCCCTAATGGACAATAAATTTTATTTTATCTTGGATATGTGGAGGTTATATACTGTGCCTGCTAACTGGTTTAGTTTATGTAATGCTGATTGCAGCTCGTCTTCACTTTCTTGTAGTATTGTTACGTCATCTGTACGCTGTTTGCTTTTCTTGAACCGTATTTCAGGAGAGGCTATATGTTTCCAATTTTAACAAGTTCGTCGATGTATATGTTAAATATAGTGGAATATAATTGCAGCCTTGTTTCAGACGTTTGTTTGTCAGAACATCTTCAGTTTTATTTGTGCCAGTATTGATTAAACTATTAATGGTTTCGATTAAATGTCAGGGGTATCCATTTTTGTTCATTATATCCCATATTTTGTATCCATGCACACGGTAAAAGACTTTTTTGAAGTCAATGAAAGCGATATGAGTTCCATTATTGACTTCACGTATTTTTTATAGAAAATTCTTAATGCTAAAGATGTTAGCGTTGTATGAACGTCCATTGCGGAATCCTTCTTGTTCCTCTTGTATTTTGATTTCTGCTATGGTTTTCAATCCGGCTTCTATTATTATTGCGAATGGTTTACTGCAGCATTCGTTACACTAATGCCTCTATAATGTTCGTATTGATTTCTCTGTCTCCTTTAATGATATATATAACCTTTCCCATATTCGAGACTTTAAACTACCCATATAATGCGCATCTGTTATGGTCAACAAAGTTAACCCAGTATTCCGGCCGCATTATAGAGGCCGGCAGTTTTACACGGAACCCGAACCACGCAAACATTATTAAGTACTTGTCAAAATTGTAGCCGAAGTTTCAGTTAACACGGAGGTGTCTTACTCCACAATATGGATAGTCCGTGGGCAGACCACGGAGCGGCCTGCGGCGACGAGCCTGGCCTCTCCAAGCGCGCCTCCCACGGCGCAGCGCCCACCACCGCAGTCGCGTCCAGCGGACCCCGTCTACCCACGCGCACCGCCGCGACCGTTCGATGGCCTTCTGCACGTTTGCGACCTTCACCGTTACCAACCTGGTCTATCGGATCTCTTTAAATCTGAATGAAAGCGCGCTCACAAATCATTTCCAATAACAATAAAAATGTGAAGCTAATTTCTAACCAAGGTGACGACTGATTTTTATTATAGCTGTGTATAAGAAGTACTGCATTCGAGCAAAACGTCGACTCTTGATTCTTGCACAAATTCGAATCTGCGATACCAATGGATCTCCACACAATTGCAAATGGTTTCTGAATGTGATAGGTTGCTTAATGGAAAATACCACGAGTAATAGATATGCTTTCATGTTTGGACTTAGCTGTCCATTGATGGTCTCTCGAGCTGATTAGTTTATGATGTATGTATCCCTACTGTTTGTGTTTCACACAGAGGATTTGTTTTCTATCTAAATTTTAACCATTATAGATGGTTTAAACAGATAGATAACACGAATAAGCTTGATAACAACTTAAATCGATGGGAATGTAGTTGATAAATTGCCTAATAGTCTACATTCTTTAATGCCATAACTGTAACAGTAATCACCTATTTTCAATGAAACCGAGCGTGGTGGGGAAACGGCTAGTGTTCTGGCCTCGCATTCGGGAGGACGGCGGTTTGAATCCCCGTCCAGGCGTCCAGATTTTGGTTTTCCATGGTTTCCCAAATCACTCCCTTCCTTCAAAAGGCCGAGGCCGAATTCCTTCCCATTCTTTGCTCCCCCATCCTTTCCCGTCTCTAAAGACCTCGCTGTTAGAGAGACGTTAAGCAGATTAAAAAAAACTTGCAATGAATATTTTAATTTAACGTTTATGCTGAAGTTCTTAAATTTAATTTTGCGTTTACAAATATTTTTTAAGTTTATTGTATCTTTCATATAATAACTGCTAAGCTTTCGTTAAGTACATGAAACTTCATTTTCAGGTGTTTGGCAAATCTCTCTTGGCCTTTTTCTATCTTGTTGGAAGCACATATCACAAACAGGTAACTAGTATGTTATAATCATTCTGGAAAGAGCACACGGGATTGAAGTGACAGATTATAACTATGCGATAAGCACATATTCGAACAGCTCTATGGATAAACGTCATTAGATAGAGGAATCGATTCCGCAATTAAATAGTGATATCTACAAAAATGAGGACCAAAGACAGGTTTAAAAGTGTTTTAACATCAGAAATACGTGGTCTGCTGTATTGGTTGCATCACGAATCCAATGAGCGCAGGCAAAAATTAAGTAGCAAATATTTAGGTGTAGCCGAAAGTAATTGCTAGTAATTGCAGGTTCTCTTTATTATTGAATTAATTTATAATTGCATTTCAGAAAGCTGAATTCGTCCTAATCGTCAGTATCAGCGTTTACTTGTTATAATTTCACTGCCGTAGGATGGCATCCTGAACAGCCATCTTAATTTCGTCTTTTGATTTCATGGAATTATTCTCATCTATCTTTAAATTCAAGGAGTCTACAAGGTAACGGGATCATACATGTGGCTTGTTAATCTACCTTTCATAAGGATTAAAAGGGCCAGCAACAATTAAAAATAGCATCCCCTCCCCACCTCCCTCTCCCCACCATTAAAAACTAAAAATGACTGGAAACCTCTCCCAAACTTTGGTGAGTGTAGTCTTATAGGGGAGACGAACACGTTGAACCTGACTTGTTATGATAAGAGAATTTCACTCTTCGAACCTGCAGCTCTAAACTAATTTCCTCCCTTGTTGCAACTGGTGATTTTGTGTAATAGCAAGCTTTTATATTCAGTTTTACTATTTATACTTGTTCTTGAATGACTGTTTGTATGTTACACTGATTTGTTACATCGTTCGCAGTCGGTAAACCAAGTGTCGTCTTACTTAGGTTTAATGCAATTAATGAATCATTTTACGCAAATTTTTGTTACCCAATATTGTTTTTTTCCCAAACTTTACATTCAAACCTTCCACTAAAAATATTACTGTGCTACTTATCTTCAAAATGTAGACACAATAACGATATTTCATGATTCTTCTGCCCCATGTCTGTGATTTTAATGCCAATTATGTAACATTTTATATGCAGTTTCATTGTTTAAGTGACATAAAAGATCGGAGAGCAGTAATTAAAAAGCACTAATCGTTGGGATAAGGTAGTATTATTACATGGGAAGGATGAATCACTGCATCCGTGAGATCCGAAGGAGTCAGCAGACGCTGCCACGCTCTACGTAAGTATGCATTTCAGCCGTTGGAGACTTGACGACCTTTCCTACTCTATAACTTAGGCACAAGTTCTTTTTTTTCTTCTTTTTTTTTACCCTCCAAGCTCGATGAAGGATGCTTCTTGGATTCCGCCAAAGGAAGCGTACCAGGCTAGTGATTTTTAGAGGCAGGATGGTCATTTCTTGTCATCTTGATGCCATCATGTTCTTGTATGTAAGTGGATGACTTTGATGACTGTTGTTAATTGCGACGTGTTGTAGTTGGAAAACAAAGAAGGGAATGGGTGAAACCCGGTGCCGGTCCATTGAAAAATATTATTCTGAATGATACAAGTGATCCGACAAGTTTCGCATCCCCATCCTGCTAACGGATCGCCATCAATCAATAGTGTCGTAAGCACTCACTCCTTATGCAGTACGGAGAGGACCGGTATCTAACCGAGGACTCTGGTAAACTATAACCCTGTGCAGAGCGCCTGATACGATCTTGCAGTATAAGTGACAACGAGGAAAGTATTTCCAATATATGGAGCCCTATATCGTATTTGTCATCGGTGACCGTGTTGGTGGAAGCATCTATTGATCAAGCAGGAAATCGAACATCACATCAAACAGTATTAAAGGTTGAACAAGGTATCCACTGATCATTATGATTCTTCTGTCATCCACCGCACGTTGTCTAACGCCAAGTGTAATTGCGCAAAGTAATACGCTGGTTATATAAGTCCATTATATGAGAAATAATATTAAGGGTAGAAGCTATTGCTTTTCCGTTAAAAAGTGTGAATGGGTCTTAATTAATATTAATTAGTTGCTTAAGTGATCACATTATAAATTCCAGTAAATCTATAATGACTATAGTTATCTTTCTCATTACTCTAATTATTATTTACTAGTGTAAGCCAGTGACCGTTTTTTGCGTATCGTCACGGGTCTGACCTAGCCAAATACGAACTTTACCTGTGTTTCACGCTTAGGGTGAACAAAATGTCACGAGCCTGAAGAACTCAGAAGTATATTAATAGACTTATTAAAACATAGGCGATCGCGCTATCGTATAATTGTTTCAGAGGTCGTGATTGCTAGACTCTAACTTGCTGAAATGTAAACTTGACTTGTATTTGACCATAAAAGTCAACTCTGCAAAATTTGAAGAATTTCTGTTTAAAGGTAGTGCGCAATTGTATCGAAAGATTATTCTGTTTTTGATTGATGCCGGGCAAATATTCGTAAGGGTATTTTGGTCATAGTATCCGCAACGGCCAGAGAACTTAATACAGATTATTAAATAGTTAAGTAAAACTGTAAAAATGAATTACCAGAATGCTCCATTCGGTATCTGATATCCACTTTAAATAACTCAACTCAAGTACACCAAACACGTACAAAGACCATTAACGAAAGCAAATAAACCGTAACGTATAAGCTTTAGTCAAACAGCAACATGAAAATTTAGCCTTGGCCGAAATAACAATCCGCATACACTGTTACAGCAGAGACCATGAGTAATTTAAGTTTCTTAAAGTCGACATATTATTTGAAAGGCTTTCCACTGTTTTTCTTAGCAGTAGGGTTTATCAATTTTTTAACTATTAAATGCTACGATAAGCCTGTATTATGGCAATTAATTTAATAGTAGTTGCTTCGGTATTAAACTGTGAACCTAATCTCTCATTTCTAATATCTCTAATTCCTGTTAATTAGCGGCAAGAATCGAAATAACAATCCGCATACACTGTTACAGCAGAGACTATGAGTGATTTAAGTTTCTTAAAGTCGACATATTATTTGAAAGGCTCTCCACTGTTTTTCTTAGCAGTAGGCTTTATCAATTTTTTAACTATTAAATGCTACGATAAGCCTGTATTATGGCAATTAATTTAATAGTAGTTGCTTCGGCATTAAACTGTGAACCTAATCTCTCATTTCTAATATCTCTAATTCCTGTTAATTAGCGGCAAGAATATCGTTGTTGAATTACTTTTAATAAATAAAAACTTTTTGTTGTGTTTTAAATTGGTTAAATAAATTAAGTGCTGTATTTTCCTGAAATAAGAAGAGGAATAAAATATTTTATTTACGCGTTGTAAATACTAAATGCAGTAGCTAAAGGCAAAATCAATTAAATTAATGAGTTTCATATCGCGTATATATAATCATATCCTTGATGGTTTAAATCTATATAAAAAGGTAAGCTTAAACCTCATGTAATATCTAACAGGTGATAAACGTTGGTCGTAAAAATTAGCCTAGGTCCGAATGACAATTGGTATTCGCTGGACGCTGTTACAGCAGAACACATGAGTATTTTGTTTCTTAAAGTCGACATGTTACTGAAAAGAAGTTTCACAATTTTTTAACAGTAAAGTTTATAGATTTTTTAACTGTGGAAGGCTGCGAATAAAGTTAATGACTATATTATGGCAATTAATTTCATAGCACTTGCTTAGCTATTAAACTGTGCACCTAACCTCTGATTGCCAATGACTATGGACACTTTTAATTTGCGAGTGAAGACTGGCAAGTGACGTCACCGTTCTGGCTATCGAGGTGAGTGAGTGAGTGAGCTTAGGAAATTGTGTACTAGACTGAACCTGTAACTAAATATTCAATGAACTAACTTGAAATACTTTTAACAGAGTTCCATTTGTACGCACACACACTAAATAAAAAGTGTGTTTTTCACTATAATAATTATTAAACTCGAATGAGCACAACGCAACTGGGTCCGCTTGCTGATGTATCATTCTATTCTCCACCATTCCTTTTTGTTACGCAGTTTGACTCTTGATTATAGTACTTCTTAATTACCTGCCATCATTAATTTTGCAAACAAATCTTCCCATTGCGTTCTAATATCTACACAGCTAAAATCAACTTGCTTGCCGACTTGCTTCTGGAAGTAACTACACGCAACCACACCCAGGTCTGGCTGGCCAAAAGCCTCTTCATTTTTTACTCTTGTCAACCGCACCAAAGATTAAATACGTATTTTTTTTTCTGTTATAGGGAGCTTCTAATCCTAAATATACTAATTAATGCAAACTCTATTAACTGAATGTGTCACTATATACATAACATATATATACCCTTCACGTATTCACAACACAAGTATATACCTAAAATTCCCATATGGCATCTGACTGACCTGGAACTTGACCACTGCTTGTGTTTAAATAGTAACTACCAGTTTTGGTGCATAAATATTGTTTTTTGCTGTTAAAATCATGTTTATTTCGTCTGGATTTAACATTAAATTATAGGCTAGATTTATTTCGTGAATATATTAAACAGTATTCACATTATCTTTTGTTAATTTATTATTGATTTTTGTATTATTTATTATGAGGGGATGTACGAGAGAAATAAAGGAATTGGGTTACAAAACTTTGGTCAGACTATTGCTCGAAAATGGTTGTGTAGTATGGGATCCACATTTTAAGTATCAAATACAAGTTGGAGAAAGTGCAAGAAAGCGCTGCTAGAATTGTTTCTGGAAATTATCGCAGAACGTAATCAGAGCTGGAATGGGATTCATTGGAAGACAGGAGGAAGATGAAGAGGGTCATGGGAATACAAGACGTATATTGAGGAATGGAAAGATATTGGTGTGAGAATTAAAAGTAATGCATGGAAGGGAAAAGATGACCATGACCACAAGCTGGCACACGATTTCAGGCACAAGGGTGAGAGACGATTCTTTTTTAGGTAAGGGTGCTAGGGATTGGAATGGGTTACCAAGAGATGTGGTGAATAATTTACCGAAAACGTTCAAAGAATTTAAAGTTAAAGTTTGGAAAGGGCAAATGTAGGTTGATATGGGAAAGGGGGAAGATGGGTGTCTTGGGAAATTGCCACCGGAGCGTGCGCTACATTGCAATTCTAATTAAATAAATAAATGTTTAATTGACCGAGTATTAAGAGAACATGTTTTTGTCACAAGCCAGTAAAGGTGTATTATTGAATCATCAGAACTTACGGGCGCGGGTGCTGCAATTTGTTTTCTGATTGGTTTGAAGACTCACAACCACTGCGAAGATTCCACTCAGAATACGTTGTGGCTTGCAGTCGATCTGATCATAATTTACACAAGGTTACATACCTGGAACCAGTAATCGTCTGATTAAATGAGTGTACATAAATAACATCATAGCGCTACTACTACATATTAAATCGCATATGGAACTTGCAATATGATACCGATATTGGAATTCAATGCACTACAGTGAGTTTCTGCATTTTTATTTAATTTTCCAGAATATTTAAGTGGTTCCTATAGGTCCGCCTATTCTTCTTTCGTTTAGCAAAGATAAGTAATAATGATTTAACTTTTTCGCGTCTTATAAAACAGATTTTCACTTTATGAAACTTGAAATTCCATGAAATAGATGTACGGTTAATAATAATGTGCTTTTTTTTTGTTGCTGTCGTCAGTCTTTCGACTGGTCTGATGCAATCCTCCATCCCTTCCTATCCTGTGCTAACCTGTTCATTTCTACATACCCCTTAAAACCCACATTCTCAATTATCTGATTCATGTATTCTAATCTCTGTCTTCCTCAACAGTTCTTACCTTCGACTGTTCCATCCACTAACAAATTAAACAATCCAGCATGTCTCAAAATATGACCTACCAGCCTGTCTCTTCTTTCTGTAAGCTTCTTCCACAAACTTCTTTTCTCACCCATCATTTCCAAAACTCGTTCATTTCTTACTTTGTCTGTCCACTTAATTTTCAGCATTCTTCTGTATCACCACATTTCAAATGTTTCAATTTTATTTCTTTCCGACATTCCTAAAGTCCATGTTTCGCTACCATCAAGTGCTGTGCTCCACACAAAGAGTTTTAAAAAGTTCTTTCTAATTCCTAGATCAATATTTGAAACTAAAAGGTTTCTCTTTTTTATGAAGGCTCTTTATGCTAGTGCTATTCTGCTTTTAACATCATTCCTGCTTCAGCCATCGGTTGTAATTTTGCTTCCCAAGTAACAGAACTCACTTACTTCTCCTGTTGCATCCGATCCTATTTTTATATTTAATCTACTAGTATTGGTATCGTTTCTGCTACATTTCATCACTTTAGTCTTGCCTTGATTTATATTCAGTCCAAAATCTTCCTTCAGTATTTTGTTCATGCCATTCAATAACTTCTCAATATTCTCAGCCTTCTGTGCTAACAAGACAAGGTCGTCAGCAAATCGTAGCATACTGATTTTTTCTCCCTGAAAATTTATGCCACATGGAAATTTTTCATTGACTTTCTTCATTGCTTCTTCTACATACAAATTGAATATTAACGGGGACAGACTGCAGCCTTATCTCACACCCTTTTTAACTGATGCATGTCTCTCGTGATTCTCTACTTTTATTATAGCCACTGGATTCTTATATAGTTTATATTCTTCTATCTCGATAGTTTAGACCTGACTTCTTTAAAATTTTGAACATCTTGTCCCACCTAACATTATCAAAAGCTTTTTCTAAATCAACAAATGCCATGAAAGTATCTTTGTTTTTCTTGATCCGCCCTTCAAGTATTAATCTTTAAGACAGAATTGCTTCCCTTGAACTGCGATTTTTCCTAAACCCAAACTGATCTTCACCTACTATCTCTTCTACTACCCTTTCTATCCTTCTGTATATTATTCGGGTCAGTAATTTTGAAGCATGTGATGTTAGACTAATGGTGCGATAATTCTCACATTTGTCGGCTTGTGCTTTCTTTGGAAGTGTTAAGATGATATTTTTATTAAAATCTGTTGGAATTTCTTCTGTTTCATAACTTTTTGATATCAGCTTGAATAATCTTTCGATTCCTTTCTCTCCTAGGGATTTAAGAAGTTTTGCAGGAATGGGATTTCATCAATTCCAACTGCCTTATTTGCTTTTAAGTCATTCAGTGCTTTATTAAATTCTGTCCTCAAAACAGGATCTCCTAAGTCATCAATGTCGTCATCGCCTTCCTTTTCCATTACACTATTGTTCTAGTCGTCCCCAACATACAGTTTCTCGATGTATTCATTCCATCGATTAGCTCTATCTTCTGAGCTTAAAAGAGGTTTCCCATCGGCAGCTTTAATGTTCATACCTCTTTTCTTAATTTCTCCAAAATTCTGTTTGATCTTTCTATATGCAACATCTACTTTACCTACGACCATTTCCTTTTCTACTTCTTCACACTTTTCTTGTAGCCATTTTTCTTTTGCTATTTTGCATTTCCTATTTATTTGATTTCTCATTTGCCTATACTGCTCTCTTCCTGCTTCATCCTGAGCATTTTTGTACCTTCTCCTCTGATCCATCAGCTCCAAAATGTCTTCTGTGATCCAAGGTTTTCGGGCAGCTTGTTCCCTAAAGCCTAATGTTTCTTTGCCAGCTTTCATTATTTCGGTCTCTAATGCATTCCATTCGTCCTCGGTTGAGCTCCTTTCAGAGTTACTTCTTAGACCTAAGTCTACCATTTCTGCAAATTTTTCTCTCGGTCTGGATTGTTTCAGTTTATTCACTTCCAGTCTGTTCTGCTTATACTGCTTCCTTATTCGCTTAAATTTCAGCCTGCACTTCATTGTTATCAAATTATGGTCATAGTCTACGTCTGCTCCTGGGTACGCTTTACAGTCTAGAACTTGATTTTAGAATCGCTGTTTGACCATGATATAATCTAGCTGATATCTGCCTGTATCCCCAGGACTTTTCCAGGTGTATATTCTTCTTGCATGGTTCTTAAACAGTGTGTTTGCCAATACTGGCTTATATCTTTCACAAAATTCTAGCAACCTGCTTCCTCTCTCATTTCTTTCTCCTAGACCAAAACTTCCTACAGTATTCCTCTCTTTTCCTTCTGCGAAAGCGGATCCACAAATTCCATTGTTTAATACCTCATGAAAGCAGACTTTCAGTTTTAATAAGTTCACAGATAGCTCAGGTTGTAACTTCGCAATAAGCAATTCAAGCTAAGAAATTGTAACTAAAATTTTCTTTGTAAAATGTTTCTCTTTAAACACTATTTAAAACTTGTAAATATAAATGGATATAGACAAACTTCAAAAGTAAATATGTCAATTATTATTCAAGTATCTCCTTTTAAATTTATATAAGATTGAAATAGGAAATGTAACTGCAAGTGTAATATCAATTATTTACTCATGTAAAGCGTAAATCGTTAATCACACTAAGGTGCTCTTCGAAGATGGGAAGCAAACATTTGCAATGTCAGTTGAAAAAATCAAAACGGATTGAAGTGAACTCATACTGTTACCACCAGATCATGCAGCTTGTGTATAAGGTCCTGACTGAACCAAATTCTTCATTCCACGAAACGATCTAAAAAACGACAAAATACAGTATCCCCATTTCCGTAGGTTTTTTTTATGTATTTATGAAGTGTTTCTTACTGCCGTAATGTATCACATAGAGTATTTATTTACACTCAAGCATTTTCGTTATTCTGTCTTGATAGTTTCTGTATGTTAACGCCCAATGCATTGGACATTTATATATAATGGATAAAAGCAAAGTTTTTATTTTGGTATCTCCATGTCACATTTGGACGAAAATAAACCGTTTACATATCCTATCTTTTATTCCTAGAATTTTTTACACCAAGCGCTGAATTAAATTAGGCTCTGAGTGATGAACTTTGATAATAAATAGAGCTTCTATCTTTTTTCACAATGAAGTGTTACATTTATTTACATAAAATTACTTACAATTCATTAGTAACATGACTACCATAAGTGAAAGATACTGGGCTCTCATCCTTATCCTTGACGTGTATGCACAAATATGTAAATTAGATTTATTTAGTCTATCATCGTGTAATTTGTGAGGTTATAGTATTTTCCAAAAAGACTCCGAACTTTTCTTTGTATTTTGTTGACCTTTTCATCATCCACATCTTAATTTTCATTGTGGACAAGTAATCTTCTAAATTCTTCGACTTGCTCTGTAGAATATAAAACATGGTTTGGCCCAGTATCCAAATGCACGAGTTGTGTTTTTCCTGCGGTGGATGCGTATGAACATTATTTCAAGTAAAACATTCCAGAATGACAAAGTTACCTGAACTATTATCTCTCTTATAATTAGCCAGCGTCTGCCCGAGCAAATATGTAACTGCCTTCAAAGTAAAGAGAAATTCTTTAAAAAAAAGTTTTCAAAGCGATCACTTATGGTCAAATACAGGTTCAGTATGCTTTCAGCCGGATCATGTTACGTGGAGATGACCTGTCACCCTTTAATATAGAGTGGGTAGTCTGTCCGCGTGAAATCTCTGATTTTATTCATTCTAATACACTTTATACTCGATATAAATTCTTCAATCTTTGCATAGTGAACGCAAAGAATGAAACATTGTTCTAGTTTGTATTTTGGCCAGATGGGATACAATTCCTTAAGAAAAACTTAAAACAATAACAAAAATATTTCGGGTATTTTTGATGCAACATGTGATAAATACTTCTTATTCAAAGAAATTAATATTCCTTTATTTCAGAAAGTTAGTCACTGATGAGTTTAAAAAATATCATCATTTTGTAGTTGATATAAATTCAAAAAGGGGAAGAAAAATTGGACTTTTTTGTTGTAAAGATATCTGTGCAGTCATAAATTTCCTAAGATTTAATGGATGTCTTGCTTTCAGTATTTTTCTTTTAACTGGTGTGAAGCAGTACTGATTCTACTAGGCAATTTAATTTTTTTGAAATGAGGTATACCATTTAAAAAAAAAAAAAAAAGTGTAGAAAATGTATCTGGGCACAAGGCAGTCCACCCGCCAAGTCGAGTCAATGGCCTACTCTATTCTCGAAGCAATTCGGGACATTTTTGTACCTCAATTTCTTGATTGTTGCTACATACCTCAGATTTGTATTATACATATCAACAATCTTAGCAAACTACCAAATTTTGTATCGTTGGTTTTATTAGTTTGGAAGTTATTCATATGTACATTTCTTCTGATTTTGTTATACACTCACTCACCCACTGATGGTCATCAAAACTCTAAGATACTTCCTGTAGCCGTAGAAAGCTGCAATTGGGTACACTGGTAAAGTTTTACCCCCAGATTATAAGAAAAGTCTAAAACTTATAAATTTCCATATATCTACCCTTTATCTAGCCCAAATGTGAAATTGCTGTTTATCCTCATAACTTTACATACCTCACATTTTTTTAATGTTAACTAATGTGTTAAATTTTACTTCATTCCTCTCTTTACTTTGGAAGTTTGTAAAATTCAAAAAAGATGTTCTACTACGCCACCCTCACATTAAAATTCCACTGTACTTTCCAAGGTCCTAGGAACAAGGAATTTTGGATACATATATAGTTTCATACCCAAATCATAAGAAAAATCTAATATTTTTTCAATGGCAACCCGAAACATGAACAATTTTGGCACATATTTGCTAGGTAATTGGTTTCCTCTGGATGAGGCCGTATGCCTGAAATTTCTTTTATGCATGGATATTAACTAGTTTAACTAACATTTTACTTGGTTCCTATGATTAGTTTGGGTGTTACTTGTTATTTATTTATGGTGGTAGTTAAATCTAAGACAATTGACATTGCTTGGCCATGGTGCACACCCATTGTATGCTGAAAGCGTGGGCATTGTTGGGAACGTATATTGATGTCTTGAATTCTGAAATGTCCATATCCGCTGATTTTCAAGTGGAGTGGTTACATTCGAGTAATGACTAAGAATAAGATATCAACTTACAAAAGAAATCCCACAAAAACAATTCTTGTGAAAATATACCGGGTCTCGTGGTTTTGCAGTGACAAGGTGTTATGAGTTCTTTGAGCCTTTTATTCCACACTAGAATTTTCCGACCGCTTAGCGCGCGCGGACCCTAGTGTGTGTAGAAATGCTTTACTTTTTTATCCTAGTACCAACGATTAACATGGAGAGGCCAAAAATATAAATTTTATCTAAAAACTATAAGTTATTACATTAGATTCGGTTTCTTTATTGGTGTCTGAAAGATGTTTTTTGGATTAGTTTTATTTTAACGCAAAATATTATATAAAATATAACAAACTGAAGCTACGTGAAAAATTATTGATAGCTGTCCAATAAGGGCGTACCGAGAAGCAATTGTCTCTTTGGTCAGAAATTTGGTACAAACTGTCGTGTGGACGTAACTTTCAAGTACATATAAAAAAAAATATAAAAAAATAAAAGTAAAGGTACTTTAGGCATAACGCCACACGAAATTTACCATATGCGATAGCGTCGACAGTACAGTTGGCGGCATTTCTAAACACATCTTTGTCACAAACCAAAGCATCCACAGAAATTATTGTGAAATCGATGGCACGTTTTCGTGATACCATATGAATTTATTTCTATGACATTATAACGTATGTAATGCAGCAGCCAAGTTTTCGTGAATTCCATAGCAATATATGTACTTCGAAACAACTATAGCTAAGAGCATTGTTCATTCCGGTTCGGGCTGTATTCCAGCCTAACCGCCAGTACATAGTCGCCCAAGCATCAAGCAAAATTCCGTTAAATACTAGAGGCTTTTTTTCTTAAAATTGTAACCCCCTCCCCCTTGGTAAAATTTTGGTAAGATGTGTTGGAATCCCCCTTCCACTCATATGAAATTTACTTTATAATTTTAATTTTTAAATAATTAAATTTATTTGTTATGTTCATGTATTTTGCTTCATGCCACTAAATGCCTAAGCGTTAATACTGGTGTATTCTACGTTCTAAATTTTTTCTATTAAATAAAAGGAGAAAAATGTTGTAAAAAGTCGACGCGAGATTTTTATTGCCGCCCCTCCCTCCTCCATTTAGAACCTGCGTAATTAATGGACGCCCGCTGATGCTGAAACAAAGAAGGTGTTGTTTCATTCTGGTCCAACCTGTGTCGACTGGATGTGGACATGTGTGGATGGCACGTCAATGTTAGCGGCGATTGTTCTTACAGTAAATGAAGTTATTCACGCTTATTACGTTTGATTCACGTATTCCGTTTATTTTATAGTACTGCAATCCAGAAAAATGAAGTCAAAAAAATAATGCGGAACCCTAAGTAGTGTGATATTTTGATAGTCTTTTTTTTTTTTTTTTTAATGTGTACTCATCCCAAACACATAGTAATCCGTTGCCTTATTTGTTCCGTATCGAAATGATTTTAATTACATATCCGCAGATTTTAATCCGGAGAATTAGCTCTAAACATTCGAAAACACCATCCAAATTGCTGCGGTAGTTTTTTAAACCTTGGGTAAGAGTCGGGCCCATGCGCTGAACTCTTCTCTTTTTTGTACTTACTTCTTAGAAGCGTTATTTTATTTCGAACTAATATGAAACATTCCTTTAATGGGATGCACGTTTTTAAAAATAAAATTTACACAAACGTAGAACGTCTTATTCTGTGACCGGAAATCTAGGGCTGTTAAAACAAAACTGGAATAAAATTGAACGTAATATGTTACACAGTAATTCGGTGTATGATATTTTCACTTTTGTTTCATAAATGTCTCAATACAGTCTGTGCCATACATATAACCAATTTTGTCTGTGATTCTAGTGAAATCCAATCTTAAATAAAGTAAACCTCTTTTTCATATGAATGTGACCTAAAACTTCTGTCTCTAACTCAACAGTACATCAAATTACAAATAAAACTTCATGTGACATTGAACTGTTCGAAGAGCTTGCAGCTTTAATCATAACTAACACTTCTAAACACCCTATCTTACACCAGCAAAGAACGTCACGTTGAGAGATAGGTACAGCTATAAAATTGCAGAATAAGCCGGTCCAGTGAAAAAAAAAAATCGTGCATTAAACAAGACGTGCTAATTTTTCGTAGCATTTCAGCCAAAAAATACGAATTTAAATAAAGCTACAACTACTCTGAAAGATCATGAAAAACTTTAAATTAATCACAGAGAGTGTTATTTTCACAAAACTTAGTCTTCGGAAAGCTCAGGAGGTTTGCTATTATTTGAGAATAAAACGCCAATCTGAAAGATAATAAAGAATAATCATGTCGTTTTGAGTGTTAAATAAGGAACATTCTGTTGTTGCGTTGAGAACAAAAATTATTTTTTAGACTACAATGCGTATGCATCCAGAAGCAATTTAGCTAACTCATAACATCGGTGAAGGTGAGGCTGGAAATGTCACAAGTGAAGGCGCCCGTAAAGCATCCAACCGACTGTAAACATAACGCGTCACTCCACAGTTAATCAAACCAAGGTGCTTCAAAGGGAAGCGACTACACTAAACACATTACATGTGTCGCGCCGGAGGAGTCGTTACGCTTACTTCTAAGATGATGCAAGATTTTTACGATGACAAACACAGATGCCAAGAGGAAAATAAACAATTTAAGTAATTGGAATACGTATTTTGTACCTATGTGAAACTAATAATTTGAGTGTTATAATCATTTAGTGAAACATCAGGGAAACATACTAAAGACTGATCTGACAAAATAGCTAGAGATACTTATAAACATCTTCCATGAAATAAAGATAGTAATATTTAATATCTTGATTCAAACATGTGTCGGGATCAGTGGTTTTCGATACGGTCATTCTGTTGCACACGTGCAGTGCTAGAATAGTGGAACTCTTGCAACAGTACTTACAGCAAATGTGAGGGAGAAAATCTATGTTAAAACATCATAGACCTTCAGGAATACATATGGAGTTGAATTCTGAAACCTGTCCGGCCATCCTGACTGGGGTTTTCCACGGTTTTCCTCAGTCACTCAAGGTGAATGCTGGGATGGTTCCCTACAAGGCCACGGCCGACTTTCATTCCCCCTCCCTCCCCTTTAGGTTAGTAAGCTGAAAAGGGTCCTCGAGACCCTTCAGCAGCCCGCCCCCAGGCTTCACCTGGAAGGATTTTTTTAAAAAAAACTTACACACACACATCCTTGCCGTTCTATGTCCCTAGTTCCATGCCGCCTCTTATGAACTCGACATTGACGAGGCGTAAAACCATGGGGGAAAAAAGTTCCAGTTTCGAATAAGGTTGAGTCAAGAATTTTAGCATATGAGTATGCCAGGACGTTCCGTGGTTCGCATTTAATGTTGAACCTAAGATCCAGCCAAGACAAAGGTGAGATACGTGGCAAATCGAAGCTCTATACCATGGTGTTTAATCAACCCTACAAAGCCTCCGGCTAAAATTGTCATAAGCATTTATTTTCATTTACTTTTTTCACATCAAATGGCTGCTAATTACAAATTCTAACGTCACCTAACGAAATCTTTCGCAAAATGAACATCCTTCAACTTGTGATTCTGCGAGAACCAGTCTGGGCCAATAATACTCTTATAAAACGTGAACTGACCTGAAGTTCAGGAGAACTTCAGGCCTACACGAAGTTCCATAGATTGCGAATTTTGAGGTTTTTTTTTGCTTTTGGCTTTACGAGGTTATCGGAGGAGGAAAAGACTGGGGCAAATAATGGAAATGAATTTAACTATTTTGAAGAAACCATCCGGCATTCACCTGGAATGATTTCGGGAAACCGTGGAAAATCGAAATCTGGATGGCCGGATGAAGATTCGAACTTGCGTCCTCCCGAATACTAGGCTCAAATATTACCGCTCACCCACCACGCTCGGTCCCTGAGAGAAAAACGTGTATGCTTGACGATCAATCATTTACGTAACTAATTCTTACTACTGACTTGAAGCTCTGTTTTAACGCAAACCCAAACACGGAAACTCAGTAGATAAATAATAAAAACAACCAACCAAACACTTTTCAGTCAGCCTGTAACAAATTTTTATTAGAGTTACTCAACGCAACATACGGAAAACTAAATGCAGTTGTTTAGAAAGGAAAGTAGCAAACAGAGCCCTGTTTACTGCAATATCGCCGGCAATAATTAGGTCACCAGCAAAAGATCTTGCACGCTGTTTTTACAGAACTTTGGATACTGTATTCTGCATTTTTTAATTACTATTATTTACGTCTACCTGCAATTTGTAGGTGCACAATTTTTTTGTTTGTCGGTATCTAGAAATGTAAATACATTACGATATTTAAGTGGAACGGCTTATCCTCGATTATCGATTCGAATTTCACCCAAGGGAGGGATAATAAATAGATATTATAATACATCTGTGGAATATTTATATCTTAACGTACTGGTAAATTGAACAGAGAAAGGATGAAACACAACGTAAGATTGGAAAAGGACAAATTGAGATAAACAAAATGTGAAATTCATCAACTGGATTTACGACAAAAACGTCTTGAAATTACATACACTATAGCTGCTCCAATCTATGGTCTGTAACTCATAACAATACCTTGCAGTAAATGTTTGTTAATCAGTTTAGCAATAAAGACGCAGTATAATGAAGTTCCAAAGTATTAGGCTGTGGCAACCCAGACTGAGCCACTCCTCTGCCCACGGGTGACACAGTTGTGGGTCCGGGTTCGGGACCCTGCGAACACTTTCTCTAATCCACGAGTATTCATGTAGAGCTCTCAGCACACTGCTACAAATCGACGTTAACTTCTCGAAAATTATGTTAGTGTTCTTAATCATTTCGTAGAGCGAAATAAGAAAAATCTTGATTTCTGTTTAAGGGTTCAGTACATTATCTTACATTTGTTGCGAATTCCTTACAAACTGGATTTGTAATAAGATAATAGACGAATTCATGTTTCCTAACATCAATTATTTATGACCCTCTCCAAGGTTAAAAATATTTCCCAACAATTATTCTTCTCCGAAAGACGCTTTTTTATTGTTCGCAAAATTTATAAATATATATCTAGCTGTGTGAGATTGCATGCGTGGCCTGCAAGCTGCAGACGTCACTGTAATTACAGGAAATCAATATGATTTTTTCTAGCTACTAACATTTATTCCAAATATTTAAAAGGAATAATTAATTAGATTTTAATGATACTGGAATCCCGAAGGTTCAGTTGCAATTGACAAGATACCTCTCCGGGAATGTAATATATTCACTTACCAAAAGTAAGTTCTTTACTCTCACAAATGCTTACTTGCGCAGAAATCCAAATTGTTTCTTAATTACTTCCTTTAGAAGGGTTATTAGATGTATTGAGTCATAATAAGAAACTTCATTCTTTTTTTGTCGTTAAAGGCAATGATTTGAAACATTTTGAATAATAACCAAATCTCCAAATCTCATCTTCACGAAATCACAATGGTAGTTTTTACAGTATCAGATATGTTGACCGCTAATCATACTGCATCATTATAAATCAAATATCTATTCCACATGGGTGTTTTCAATATAAGCGTCGCAACCATCTACAACCTTAATTTCATAGCGTCCAAATGTTTATGCGCTTTAATTTACTTTTGTGACATGATTCTCTGGATTGTGAAAAAAAGATAGTTTGATGATAACAGTCAGTAACGAGACATCAATAAGATTATATTAGTTAGTTAATGATAGATGACACCCATACAACTTATTTTTCTATTTTGTTTGTTTGCATACTCGTTTCTCCTGTCATAGAGGCATTACCAGCAATGAGTCTGATTGAAGTTTTGCAGTTAGTTTTACAAACCTATTAAATTATATTTTTACGTAATTCTAAACATGTAATATTTTCTGGTTATTTACTATTTACATTGATTACTTAAGGTTTGTAGCTGAATATCCCCGCTTTTCCCAAAGCATGTTCGGAATGGAGCAATTATTCACAATTTTTGTAAACGGTATGTTTTCTTACCACTCAATAGTCTGCTGTGGCCATCTTGTTTGTTGATGTCGCGGTTCCTGTTGACAGCGTCAGTTTTAAAAGCGCGTGAGTGAATTGTGTTTCTGTTATTCTGTTTTCGATTTATGCGTGCGTGCTTGTGTGAATCTCGTTCATCCAAACGGGCAGACAAAGAGACAGACACAATTTTTAATAAATTCAGCATATAGTGGTGCCTGCTACACGGTCCTTTAGATGGCTGTCATTTGCAAAATAAGGGCTCTGTGTTTGATGTGTCAATAAATGTTGCAATTGAAGGCTTCCGCAGATGTAGTTAATAGTTTCTACGCTGTCTTGTGTGAAATGCCGTCGTTTCGGCCGCCATACTTTTGTCGCCTATAAGTGCGTAATTGCCCTGCGAGGATTCATTCTGTACGGCATATTAAATCGAATACGTCGCAGCCCAGTTTACAATTTAAACAAGCATTCGGTGCCCCCGAACAGCGTAGAAACTATGTTTCATCACTTAACTCTGATCTGCTCCAGATTCATGATTTTATTCTAGGTATGATACAACAGAATTCGTACTGTTATCGCCAATGAAAAAATTAAGATTATGACTTGTTTAAGATAATGAGTGCCTGATACTGATTCTTAATTTCTGAATTGATACTCTTACTTAGCACAAACTTAGCTCTTACAAAATTTTGGGTTATTAGAGTTTATTACGTGTTGTGCCAACTTATCTTTTATCAGGGTAAAATCGTTTGTCACTTAATTGCGTTACTCTTCTAATGAATAAAGAATATCAATTTACTAAAAACAGAACTTAACAACGACTTTAACTTTAAAGAAGATGCAACATTTTGAGCCAAAAGTCGCATGCGAACTCAACCGTATTTCATAATCGAGCTTGATTTTATGAGTTTTTAACGGGCGTGGTCCAAATATGTCTGGAGACTCTAAGAGAACATACAAAATTAAGATTAATTAATAATGATCTCAGAGTGGAGAGACTGCCCGAGATTTCAGGGATTATGAATGTTAAAACATAAGTATATTATAAGTTTAGATTAAAGATTTCTTAAACAATGAACAATTTCTTTGTGTTGCCATTACAGTCTGTTTGGGTTCTTTCAATATTTTATAATTTTTTTCGCATTCCTATAGTATTTTTTGTTTTTCTCAAGCTCTGCAGCTTCTCGACAACATACTGAGTGGCGCCAAAGACATTGCATAGAAGGAAAAGAGATCGTTTCTCAACACAACTGATATTTCCTGATAGCGAATCAAATGTTCGCCTTTAAACCGTACCGATATCGGCGACCTGTAGCTGGATTCAGCATGCCTATCTACGCGGAAAAAATCTAAACGAAATGTGTTAATTCCTCAATTTCCGTGCCTGTGTTGTGTGTATCATGTAAAGCCCCTGTTAATGAAATTATTATCCGATGGGCAGTCTACAACATTTTTCTAAATAATTTTCTACTAAAGCCAATCATGCATCTTTTTGTGAAATGTTGTGGAACAGGTTTGTGGATACTTTGTTGACTGCCCAGTAGTTCGCCGGTCACTTGTTTTCAGTGTAACGGAACGCAACTACATTAGCAATGAGTGCCACAGTACTGCCCTGAATCACAAAAAACCACGCGATGCTGAGAATGCGTCTCACGCAGTGTGGATTGGCGAAGATATCGGCTTCCACGAGACCTTACTTAAGCAAGTCCACGAATTGCGTTACGGCACGCATGTTCCTTAGGATTCCTTCTGACTGACACAAGCCACCTTCCAAATCCGGTCAGTGGAAAGAATGAGGGGGAAGTTCAGGTCTCTCGAATAAACTCATTCATAGACCACTTGCATTACCACATCAATTTTTCACGGAACTCCTACAACCACAACCGAAGCCGAGTCTCAGGCATCACCCACTCAGAAGAAACGGGTCCAAATTAAAATCAACCTAGACAAGACCGCAAGACAAAAGGCATTCACTGAAGAAGAACCAGCACTCTCTCCTCTTCACTGAACAGGAGAATCGACGGAGCCAGAGAAGACTGAATATCTCTCTCCTATCTCCTGAACAAGAGAATCGACGGAGCCAGTGATTCCGGTATCATCTTCAGCTGGTACGAACCCCACGCAAGTGGGGTTCAGCAATGCACGACCACGCCAGCTGTTCCAGAGGGCAACAGGCCACCTGTGTCTTTCAGTGCATTATAACTGACGTCAATATGGCAGGGGAATTGTTTCAGACCCCATGCCATGACAGCGTCGTCGCCATGAGATTCCCCGTGGGGTGACTATAGACGTTTCTTCCCAGAGTCCGTAACCTGCCTCTAACGGATATGGCGGAGGGGGGTCATTCTTTTGAGTTACAATTGCGAGGCGGGGGTGGCTGCTCGTAGCAAGGTAGTTCTGGCATGGTTCTCGAGGGTCTTGTTGGGCTCTGCTCGGGTATCCCCGATGGCGGATCCTAGCGCTGAACAGGCGGCCAGGGGTGAGGCGCAAACTGATCCTACGAACGCCACATGACAGGGTAGTCTAGGGGTAGATTTGTGTTCGTTATGGACGTTTACTGTTCTAAGACTCTAGACGAGAGTTCGATTAACCTCGTCACGTTTTGACAGCTGCTGAAGTCTCTTTTGTCTAGATGATATTCATAAGAATCTCTTTTGTCTTCCATCTTGGGGCTAACTCTTAAGATGTTATTTGTCAGGAATAATACAAACAACCGCCATGGGTACAAGGGAGTACGTGGATAGGGAAAGGCTGGTACCTCTTAGACGACCAGCTGAGATTCTATCATAATGAATAGTAACATTTATGAGGTCCCTTTTGTTTTTCACTCAACGTCGTAAACAGTACAGTCGATAGCAAGATTCCGAGGATCCTGCCGACAGAGCGTCTATGGGACGCTAATTACACCTGGTTGAATACAAACTCGTAATCTAATGGATTATTGGATGACTGGATAGCAAGCTAAGTGGCTGGTGGGATGCCGTGCCCATGATTTTGCGAGGCTTGCATAGTGAATAGACAAGAGCTAACAGAGTCCGTTCTGCTGATGAAAGCTACACGAATAATAATGTATTTACTCCTCGATATATGCTAGCGAAGTGAGAGTTAATCCTCCTTTGTTACCTCGGAGGTGAACTTTGTTGACGTCAGAGAGCAGTTTCAACCAGTAATATCTATTGACTCAGCATCTCAACACTTTCCTAATATACTATTCTGCGCAGAGTTCGACGTGTGCTTGGCCTGCTTGCTGCTGAATAACTTATAACTTCCAATCAGATCTTCTATTTGCTTTTTAATAAATCCATATGAATCGTTACGACCCTGGTAAATCTAAACATTATTTTGTCTTACAAATTCAGCAAAATGAAGTATTAAGTTCATCTGAAAAATATGCGATATGGGAGGAAAAAAACGGATTACGCTGCCGTATGATTAACATATGCAGCTAAGGAACCGATTTTCAGGTTTTTATTTGCTGAAATTATCATCCAAAACAGATCCCAGATGAAGTTTTTGTTGCTGAAGCAACTTCTCTAACGACAAGAGTACATTACGTATTTTGATATATTGATACATTCTCAGCTTCTATAACAGAGGAAACTGTAGCGAATAAACAGTTCTGGGACCACCAAGGTTTAGAGCGTCATTACGAGTGAACATCTTGATCTGGAAGCGCAGTTGCAATGCTGTTAATAACAGGCCTGCAGCTGCCGGCGTGCCTTTGAATTGCAGGGTCCCCGCATAGCGCCGTGTGGTGGCCGGCCCGATAATCACTGTGGTTGGTTTCACGCTGTGTGGCCTACTCGAAAATGATTTTGCGGAGTGCTTAACTGTCCTCGTGGGATTCACGAATGTTTATATCGTTCATTTAATACATAAAAACGAAAGATTTTTAAGAAATTATATCTGAAATAGTTGAAACTCTGTGCACTTCAGTTTAATAATTAATAAAACAAAATTCAAATAAAGTTTCTGAACTTCTTAAATATTTTGTAAATATCTGTTAAAAAAATATATATTGCTAATATTACTAAATACTGGATAGTATGCCAGAACTAAATAAACAATAAAGGAAGCCAAAGATATATAACACTGTTACTTATGAGGCGAAATTAAACTGAGCGTGTAAGCAAGAAGGTAAAGAAAAAAGGTTAACACTCTCAAAACTTGTGTTCTTCAAAAAGAAAACTTTTTATTGCGAAATATCAAACCCAGGAGTCAGAAATACATTTTTAAATGTGCAAAACATGGTGCTTTACGGAAACTCACCGTGACTTGGGAATATTAGAAGGAAGGAAAATTATTACAACTGCTATTTTAAGAATTACAAAGTTATTTCAAGAATTAACAGGATAAGTTTTGTAGATAACAGCGGAGAAAGGAAAAAAAAAAAAATACTAATAGAAAGACAGTATGCTAAAAATTAATTTGATACTAGGATAACAATTTGTTGTTATTGGGCTTTATTACGCCATGTGGAAATTAATCTTAACAGTGCGCCAAGTGCTGAGTTATATGAAGAGTCAGGCTGATTGATAAAGAGTAGATAGCTTTATGAATGAAGTTTGATATGCACTTTTATTTCACACTAGCTGTGCTCCCGACTTTGTCACACAGAATTAGAGATTTGTGTTATTAACTCACAGATAAACTATCAACAAAATATTTGTGGAACTGTAAAAATAAAGGAGCAACCGTATTTTTCCTCTCTCCTGTAATATATTTTCTTTTAAAATTAGATTGTATGCACTGTTTGTCCAAGTCATTTGTTTCTACATTTCTTTAAAACTGTCACAAATTGATCACTAGGTTCGGATCATTATTACCAAACGATAGAAAAATATGTATGAAAATATGACCTTAAAATGGGCAAATATGACCTAAAAATGACAAAATATGACCAAAGATTTATTTAAATTTACTATACATTAAAACATGCTCAGTTACACAATTTATTTTATCTAGTACTGTCGCTTTCGATCGCTGCACCATTGAGAAATGAATTTATTTCGAAAATTATTTTCATCTTCTTGTAAAAGAATAGATTACTAGAGTTTTACTTTAAAAAAATGGGAATTTAATATAAATTGGTTTTGGATTAGTGTACATGTCATTGATTATTTTTGTTTAATGCCAGCATTCCAGTATCTCACCACATGCATCTTCAAGTTCTCCAAGAGGAATTTTCTCCTGTTGTTACTTAAAACTGTCTTGTACTTTGAAAAGCTTCGCTCTACGTCATTTACCCAGCGTGGTTAGTGAGCGCTAACGCTCTGGCCTCCCATTCCAGATGACGCTGGTTCGAATCCCCGACCGGGTAGCCAGATTTGTGTTTTCCATGGTTTTCACAAATCACTCCATGCGAATGCCGGGATGCTTTCTTCAAAAGGCAGTGGCCGAATTCTTTACTGTTTATCGTTATCAGTCCCATATCACCTCTAATGATCTCGACGTCGACGAGTCGTAAAGCCATAAGTAAAAAAAAAAAAATCATTTTACATCGCAAGATGTCACTGGAGCGTGCTTAAACAGAGTAAAGTCACTGCAGTTTAATTGAGGGTCGTCTTCAGTCAAAAGAGGTTCACCGCCGTGTAAAATGTAACTAATTTTACAAATTGTTTTATATACAATTTTCTCACCTTTTTTTTATCAAGTTTGTTCTTTAGCGAACTAGCCACACTGCCGCCTGCTTGACCTTTCTCGGTTTACACACTTTTAATGACTTCTGGAATGTCGAGATTCCTTCATGCCATAAGCCAAAAGTATGTGCAGTTTCCCTGAAATCCATTCACAGATTTTTGCGTGAGGTGCGCGCACACAAAAGTCCTTTCTTTGTGGTTTAGTGCTTGGTAACTTGGTGAACTATTGTACTTATCTAGATAAAAAGTATTCAGAATGTTAACTGACAACCCAAGCTATCAATATGCGAAGATTCGTTGAAAGGCGTCCATTAGTTTTCGCGTGATGAGAGGACAGACAGACAATAATTTTAAAATGTATGATTTGTGACTCTGTATCATCGTGAATTTTACACTGATAAAATGTAACCTGACGGTCAACATACGTAATGACTATGTACAGTTTGATTCAAATCTGTCCATTAGTTTTAGCGTGATGTGCGAACAAACGGACAGAGAAACAGACAGGAAAACAGAAATGCAGACAGACATACAAAAATTATAAACTTTACGGTTTTCACATCTCTATCATCAGCAGTGTACATACATTTCAGTTACTCTTTTTGATAAAAATTTAATGACAAAAATTTTCTACAATTTTCTGGTATAGTATAGATTTATTGAAGGACTCGTCTCCGTAAATGACCAAAGCACATTAAAGGTAAAGTATATCTGAACGGTCTTACGAGTAACTCCGCTGGCCACATTTCATTTACGAACCAAAACCTCATAAAGACTCCGTTACTTGTTCTGGAAGCCCAAACATTGGCTAAAACGACAGATGCTTCTTAAAAACAATTAAAGCATCGTTTATGCTACTTGAAATTAGATGATAATAATTTTAACGGAAGGTACAAACTATTATGTAGGACATTTTAACAATTTATAACTCCTTAAAATAAATGTAGTACAAAATCAGAAATCAATCTCTTTCATTTAAAATATCAGACACCAATTAAAAACAACTATAAGCTCTGATACAAGCATTCAAAACCATTTCATGTAATATAGAAAACACAATAACTATTATACATTAACAAACGTAATTACAAGAAACAAACCATTTTCATTAATTATTTAGACTTAATTAACGGAAGAAAAGATAATGATTGAAAACGAGGTTACAATAACTTTACAACTTGAGTGCTAGAACCGTTTAAAGAAATATTTTCACATCATGAACATGACTGTGGACATAGGCAGCAATGTGTCCGTGTATATGCAGTGAATAGATCGGTATAGAGAATGGTAATTAACCCTTCAAGCTAGTCCAGATGCCAGTTACTCAAAAATATTCTAAGAATCATGTTCATTTAACTTACTGAAGTCCAATTTAGGGAGCAAATTAAACCTTGAAAGAATAAGTCATCGGAAGGAGCTAATAAGAGTCGTTTCTTTGTTGACAAAAATAGCGTGATTCGCTCTCACATGTGTCGTTATCTTTCATTCTAGTAAAAAATTTAATAATCACGAAATAGATTAACAGTGACTTGACTTAGACCAATAGATAACCAGTGTTTCTAACTTATCTTTTTTCCGAATTCAGTTAATATTTTTGGAGAGATAATGGATAAAAAATAATGATAACTAAAATAACTTAGTTACATTACTTGCCGTGTTTTGTATATTGCAAAAGCGAGGACCAATATCAGGACAAAGAAATGTAATGAAACAGGAATTAATAGCTGAGGAGGTCTTTTGTCGGCAGTGAATTGACAGGTTGAAGTCGGTAATGAAGGAATTCCAATTACGAAACAGAAGAAGCGCAATTTGCTTAAGGGTTTCCCACAGGTGCGATGATCCCGCCGCCGTGGGTCGTGGGCGCCTGGAGGTTGTTGAACGGGGAGCGAAGACCCGGAGAGCGTTGGCGGACGATGGTCGTTCCGTCCTTATTCGTATGAAAGGAACACCGGCCAGGCGCACAAACAGAAGACACCAATTCTCAGGTTCGCGGCGACCACACAACATTTTGTCTCAAATCGTCGACAATATTTGTGTACGAGTGGGTGTGTCATCGCGCACTGATAACGACATGACACAACCTCAACTTTCAGCGCCAATCTTCTTTCTCTGTCATCGCAATGTTCCAATTGGAACCTACGTTTAATCTATTCAGTTCCTTTACTTCAATTGTGATCAATTTAATTAATTTAAAAGAAATTGATTTTAGTCTCAAAATGTGACATTGCATCTTTTTTACCCAACATTTATAGCATAATTCATATTCAATATATTTTTTTTCTATTAATCACTCCACACTGTAAAAAACACACGCATCAAGATATGAATTTACAATTAGGGTGGATATGAAATAAAACGACACAACTCTGGACTAGGGAGACACAACAGGTATAGGTTCAAATCCCGGGCGCGGCTGTCCTGATTGCCGTTTTTAGACGGTTTACTGTAATCACTTAGGCAAATGCTGGTACGATCCCTGGTATATGCCTCAAAGGTTACATCTTTCAAAAACAATACATCATCATACATCATACAAAACACAGTTTACAAGTTTCGTAAGCAAGTGATGACACCTAATTTCCCCCAACTAGAATTGTGTCCATTGAAGATGCGGAAGATGTGGCAATTAAAAATCTGCCGCCAGGCGGCTGAATGACCCTCAAGGAGCTCTTATGGTCAAAGTAAGCCATATTTTAAAAAAACTCAGAGTTTTCTACCCAGAAACTTAGAGTTTTCTTTTAAAGTTATTCGGCAATAATTGATGTAAAACTGTTTAATTCACACCATAAATCCTCTCGATATTTACTCGTATGTTGCTTCAGTATTTCGTTGTAATTTTGATCCCTCGAAAATGTAGTTTTTTACTACTACAAGTTTTTATTTCGAATTAACTGATATTTTTTTCGTTTATGCCTTTCTCGAAATTGAACGAAAATTTATTATTTCTTTGTTAATAATTTTTGGTTTGTTTAGAGCTACTGTTCTTTGAAACACAAAATATTTTCAGCATCGTTACTTGTTTCAGTGGACCCCGTATTTCTAAAAGAATTGGTTTGGGACATTTCCCACTATTCTCTATTAATTAAAGTAGCTGAAGTATTAATACTCAGGTGCACTATGAGTTACAATTTTTTCTTTTTTACGAAATCAAAAATTTCATATTTCCAAGATCCAGGAACTACATTTTCCATTCATTTTACAATAGCTTATGAACTCACAGTCATCCATTTACTCACAAAGCAGACGTGAAACAATTATCGACTTAAGTTATTAAGACGATGATCGTATTTTTCCTGACTGCAAATATTTCTATATGTGATTATTGATGAATATAAAAACATAATCTTAGGAATATAAAGCACTTGAACTGAATAAAACATCGCAGACGGATCAGGTTTTAATTGTTTAAGAAAATTATCGTTCAGTGAATACAGCAAGATAACCTCCTCCATTTTACTGAACTAACACAAAGGCTATTTTGGTTGAACATCTCTTATTGTACTTAGCTTTGTCGATCTTTTCATTTCACTCCTGTCGCGGACACCCAATTATATTCCTGGTAGTCAGGAATATGACATAAACTTTACTAAGACGACGAACCAATTTTAAAGTCGACGCTGAAAACGTGTAGCTGGTCAACAACCTGTTACGTGGTGAATCATGTACCGCTATTATGGCGAGCTGTCACACACACTCACTTGGACCCTAATGGGCAGCAATCAAAAGGAATGACGAAATGAGTGGTCCTTTTTCATATTCACAGATTAATTCCTCTTAGATAAATCTGCGAGGCATATTTGTACTTCTTAAAAGTGATTTAACACAGAACTTACAAGTGGAAAGAGTTATGTCTGGGATCAAATAGTGGACTAACTTCATATTCCCTCCTTTTGCTATTCTATCAAGGTTGCTTTATGTTTATTGTTTATTTTGGTGTACCTGAAACCAAAAACTTTGTATGCAGCTGCAAGTATAAACTATTTATGTTTTGAACAGAATATTTTAATACCATTTAATTGCAGGAGAAAAAAAAAATTTTTCATATTTATAGTAACTCCTATGATTACTCCACAGTTGTATGTGAATGGAACATTGGCAAAATAATACGCTGTAAATAAAATAGTCTTATATGTCGTGATGTATAGTTTTAATATCTGAAAAACATATTTCTAATTCCGTTTAACTCACCTCAGGATCGAAAATTTCAGAAATACATAACAATAATAGACATGTATATCAATAGAAAATGAAAATGTGAACGAGGCATCATTATACATGTAAAACAGCTTTTTAATAGATTATAATTCATGTTTACATCGATAGTACAGAAGGTGGAAACAAAAAACTTTTCACGAAATTTATAAAATATTCAGCAGTGGTATCAGAACACAGTGCAATAGTAAAGAAGAGGGTTAAAATAAACTACTCTTCAGGTAAAATATATTTGAATTTTTAACGGATCAGAAATATAACACTTCAACTATATGAAACAATAACAAATACATATTGTTTACTGTTTTTGCTATTAATTTAGACACACATTGAAACGATGATTATCACTAAGAAATGTCAATTAATATGATCTCAAATAATTGTGACCAACATGTAATCATCAACAGCATACAACAGGTTGGGAGAAGTTCAACTGACACAGGCAAAAAAGATAAAAAAAGAAACGAAAGAAAGCTGGTCAACCCCCAGAGAGAGTTTGTCATTTTAGAAACATTTTCTGCGAAAGTGAGAAGGGATGTCCAAAAATTTGTGGTTAGCTTTGCGTTTTACTGTATTGTTAAACTTCTTGAAGATTTTGACTACCTGTTTTTAACTTCTTGGTAAATTTTAAAATGACAGTCAGATTCCAGATTTATTACTTTGCATTGGCTACACATATATTGGTTCCATCGTCTACTTATAAAAAATGTCCTTAAGGACCTCTTTATCATTGCAACCTAAAGCTCCATTAACTGAAAAGTTATTGGCTGCTTTAAGCTCCTGTATTATTAATACAAAACTAATAGATAAATCTGATTGGTCACAACTGTATCAAAAAAAAAAAAGTTTCATACTATATTTCGCAAAGAAAAGATTTAATCATATAAGTAATATGTTATTGGTTTTCAAAAGACAAAAATAGTGTGTGTGAAGTAGTAACAAAATATTAAGTATTGATGATTTGTGTGATATATGAGAGAAACTGTACAGTAAAAAACGAATTGTTTTGAATATTACAAGATTATTGCTAATATTTGAATAAAAGGAAAGTGTATATTTTAATAATAGTCTACTTACTTTAATCTTTGGTTTGAGAATATTATTTTTCAATTATTACTTCGGATACAAAATATACGGAACATGTTAAGTATAAGATTCAATTAAAATGAAGTGTATGTAATAAATAACTATACCAGAAATGGATGACGTTATAAACTGAATCACCAGTAAATACCACTCCAGTGTAACAAAATGAATCGCAGTTTTGTAAGGAATTTTATGTAAAGAAATAACTGTTAGACGAAATTGTATAGTGATTTAGAAATTCCTTACTGCCTATTAAACAACAATTTTCTGTAGGGTTAAGAGAAATTCTGAAAAATATGCAGAATCAATATTAGGATACTATTAAAACTAATTAACTTCTGGAACTAGAAAGAGGTAGAAACGATAGTCATCATTTAGAAAAGAGTTAGCTTTACCACAATAATTTCTTCCATGGAAGAGTAGTTAATAGATATAGGAGATAATATGGGAAACTTTGACTTCTGAAACCATTCATATAGTATTCTCGGGTGACTAGCCGAGTGAGCAGGGTGTTTTCATGCGATATTTCGGCGATCGGAAGCTCTGTCGCCATCTTCTGGTGAAGTGAAGTTGGCGATACAGGTTCCGATCGCCGAAATATCGTGGGAAAACACCCTGCTCACTCAGCTAGTCACCCGAGAAGACTATATTAATTCTCAACGCCGAGAGAAACTTCGATATTACTGAAGCAATTCTCTGCTGACTTAACACTAGAGTGCACGCGCGGGCTACATATGTAGCCCAACGTGTAATATTGTCGTATATTATATAAACTTTGCGCGCTACAGATTAATCGTTCAGTGTATTCCTCAAGTACTATCCCCCAACCTCGCCAGTTCCGTGCCATCTCTCACGGCGCACGGACATCTGCATAAATCGCCCTTGAAGTTGATGGGCTACACCTGTAGCCCGCGCGAGCGTTGGAGGAAGTAAATTATTTAATATACAAGTGACAAAATTGAGGTAAATATGATACATTTTCTGTATTAATACTACAAAAAGTAATGTCAATAACTGTTTTTTATGTGTGTTGTTTGTGTTTATGTATTTTTCATGTAACTTTATTATGTTTTTGTCATTTTTAGATGGTGGGTAATGTGAGCTATGCCCAAATACTAAGATGGTTGCTGGAGAGTGACAAAACGAATTAAGTAGTTTTGATGTTGTCTACCCTCCAGAATCATGCTAAAAAATTGATTATGCAACTAGTGAAGCTCAAAAACCTGATATCATTACATTTTATGTACCACACAAAATACGGTGTCGATATTTTTGATAAAATGTCTAAAGAATACCTCGTTGCTCGGAACAGTTTTCGATTGCCTCGCACGCTGTTTTACAATTTTGTAAACATGGCGAATATAACCGGTCTTGTAATATATCTGACGAATAATCCTGATATGAATATGATCCGTCGTCAATATCTTCAAGAAGTCGGATTCGGTCTTGCAAGACCTTTTATAGAGCGTCGTATATCCCAGCAAAATATACTAAAAGGTATAAAACTGACAGGAAGACTACTTCTAGCATTGGCAAATCATCCCCGAAACATAATAAGCCTATTCGGGGAGGAGTTGGTCGATGTTCTTTTAGCAGCAGGGCTCGGGCTTACAGGACGCGCAAGCAATGCAGCAAATGTATGAGGCGCATTTGTAGCGAACTTCAGGCTGTCGTCTGTCCTGAATGTATGCCAACAGAATGAATTATTACCAATCACTTTGATAATTGGTTCAATTACTACACTGGAAAACCGTTTTATAATAAATAGTACGTTCCTAAATAAAAATAAGACTAAAAGATTTCAAACCTATCAAAAATATTTGATTTTTAAGAAGTTTACGTTTATGTTTCAAATTATAATTAAGAAACAAAATTTTGTTAATTTTATGAGTCAATATGATAAAAATAAAGATATTTAGTAATTATTTACTCGGTTTTATATATTTTTTTGTCTGATTCCCAAAATTAATTATCCTATAAATGGGCTACGCCTGTAGCCCGCGCGTGCGCTCAAGGAGTACTTAGGGGCGCGTGCACTCTAGTGTTAAGAAACATTATAGCACACGGTCAAAACGAATTTCGCAGAATTATCAACTACTGCAATGATGCTTTTGTTCAATCAACATGATTGGAAGATTTTTTACTTACACCTGATAACCAGTAAAAAAAAGTGGTTTTCCAATATAGGCTTAGCACAAACCTGTTCCATCATTAATTATATGTGAGTTTAAAACTAGCCTATTAGGTAATTTCGTAGCTTATACCAAGCTCATGGATTAAGAAATTTTGTTATCTAAACTGTATCAGAAAATTCAGCAGAGTTAGTGATATGTTTGATCATTTCTTAAGTTTAAAGTACGGTGAACATCATATTTACTGAAAGAACTTCACATGGTTGAAATTTGCGAGTGGTCATCAGGTTTAGATGAATGAGAATTAAGATCTGTTAAATATAAGTAAGAATAAATGTGTGATATGTTCAGTTCAGCTATTTAAATATTCAAAGTTTAAAATTCTGAGCTACACTGTATTTTAATAACCATCTGTTTCTTTGAATTGTGTGGACGAGATGGCGAGGAAGAGGAATGGCAGGGGAAAGGGAGAATGATGAGGAGGGTGCTGAACTGTGTGATACTCAAGTATTGATGTGTGAACGGAGATTTTTACCTGTGTGTCAGGTGTAGTCTTCGTGGGTTTACAGCTGGATGATATCATAAACAGACATCGATTCGACGACTTGTCTTTATCAATTATCTGATGTTGCAGAAATCCGAAAGTACACTGTCAGCCCGCTGACTGGCAATGTACTTCTGGATTTCTCGAACAGCAGATACCTGATGAAACCGATGAAGACCTTCGTCGAAACGTACTTTTTAACACTGCTTAAAACCCGCGTAGATTACATGGATCCAAATATTGATTTGATGGATTAGCATCCATAGGTCAGTCTTAAAAAATTATTTACTGTTTTGTTAACTCTGTGCTGTCCCTTTTCCTGGAATTATTTGACTACTGTTTTTCTAAACTGACTGACAGCTTGTTAGATATTCAGCGTATTTATCTGACTCACTGGTAATATAATAAAAAGAAGATATAACCAGGTGAACGATCGTGGTAGGTGAGTGGTAACGCTCTGGCCTCGCATTCGGGACGACGTGGGTTCGAATCCCCATCCGGCCATCCACATTTGGATTTCCATTGTTTCTCCAAATCAATCCAGGCGAATGCCGGGATGGTTCCTTAAACAGGCCATGGCCGAATTCCTTCCCGTTACTTGTCCTCAGCCCTATCCCACCTCAGATAACGTAGACGTTGACGAGGCGTAAAGCCAGAAGCAAAAAAAAAAAATTAATAAATAAAAAAACACAGATTGATTAATATTTCGTACGGAATAAAGAGGTAAATATTTCATATTAGTTAGACAAGCAACCTAGAGATATTTCTGAAGCATCACACAGTATACTTATGTATCACACCCAACGTCGTGTGAATAGAAAGACATCCCGCCCGCCAATCTAGCAGTTGGCAGCCGTGACACAGAAAGGCAGCCGGCCCATTATATGCAGATCGTTCACGCATCATGCGGGCCGCCCCATTGCGTAGGCTACCAGGAAGCGGCGCCGGCCGGGCAGCTATACTCATAGGATACCAGTGTTCTAGTTAGACAAACGACACTACACCGGAGGAATGGTAGTTGCACTTACTATGAACATTGTTGTATCGCTTCACCTTTCGGGGTTTTGAGATCGCGAAGTCGTGCGTATCTTCTTACTTCTTTTTCTTCACCACCTTTTCGCAACATTTTTTGATCGGCTGCCTGCGATGAGTTTTCCTCGTCGCTGGCAAGATCAGATTTACGCGGCATGGCCTTGCTGACATCAAGAATTTTATACCTTCTGCTGGGTCGTAGTAAGTACTAATGATGGTAGTGAAGGGTTGCCATCTGTCTGTGGAACATGTAACTATGTTCAGCGTGTGGTAAGTGTATTTTCTGCTTGCGAAATGGGTAGCTTATGAGGCGGAGACTGAGGCCGTCCCGTCATTTGCCTTGACGGCTGCGAAAAACGGCTTCAAAACCGCAGTCAGGGCGGCCGGTACTCGGAGGCTCGTGCCCGGTCCGTTGTACCTCCCCCAACTAGTGCATGGCGCCTCGGCACACTGAGCCACTCTGAAGGGTGCAAAGTCACGCCTATCACAGTAAACAAATTTATCATAGGAATAGTACTTTCGATAAACGTGAATCACGAACGGAGAATATAGCAAATTATTTGATTACACCAGTTATGAAATCACAATGGTACTGTACTATTCCCTTTGATCTAAATAATTTTTCCTCAAAACAGACGAAGTTAAATTTTCTATATATTATTTCGTAGGATGGTAGCCATAGGAACTAAGGCCATAAAAAAAGCTTTAATTTTTAAAGGTATTTCGCGAAATTAAAAAGTTAAAATATCTAGAAAAACGAAGAAAACATGTTTACTTTAATTGAACTGGAGAATCCTGACGGTAGTTTGTACTTCTTTTATCGTAACTTTATAGAATTCTCAAGAATAAAGGTCTTTAAAACGTTGTAACAAATCCGAACCACTAAGCACTGAGTAGGAGATCTGGTAAACATTTTTTGGGCAGGTATTTGAGCCACCTTAAAAATTTGTGTAACACTTCTTTTGTAATGTCTATGTACAAAATCGTAAACCTGGCTGATGGTAATGTGTACATATCCGAATTATTAACTTTTCAAAATTTTATTTTAATTCAAAATTGTGTTTCATAAATATCGAAAAATTTGATGCATCCTGAGGTTTTCACAGAGTAACATTTATACCAAGGAAAAAATATTTCTGAAGAGACAGTTGATTTTGGTGGTTTTACCGGCCAGGTGGTCGGGAATGTTACACCTGAGCACGAGACTGAGCTCAGCTGGCCGATCACTCGCGCTCAGGTGTAACGCTGTAAATAAATAAATAAGCATGTTATGACTTTATTGACAGGATGATAGTGTTGGAAGTTAACGCTCATTGCCCTTCTGTTTCTGCTTTAACTTAACTGATAATCCTACAGTACACCTATAACTAAACGTAGAAACCAAATACAAACCAATTTGTAATATTTCACATGCACAAAGCATCATTTGGTAGAAACGAAGGTCAGATTAACATAGGACAAAAATCCTCATTTGTACAGAGACAAGAGTAACAAACCACTGATGAAGTCTGTTTCAGCATTTTGACTTGCACTGTAATCAGTGAGACCTTATTTCAAGTCTATACTGCATCGTCATTCGAGTGAACACTTGAAGTACAGTCATTTGAGCCAAGCTGACTGTACGTATCTCGCAATGATATTTTAACAGATTCTGTACTTTTTCTCTTCCTCTCACGCGACGACTCATGTTTAATGTATTTGTTTCCACATATTGGCGGTGGGCCAGCACAGAGTTTTATTATGACTCTCAGAAGAGCACGTGCTGTTTAAAGGTCCTCTCCGTGAAGCAATACGATCTATCACGCGACTCATCGTAAAAGATTCTCAAACGTTCAGGTAGTCAACAGACTATGTCACATAACGACAAACCATTTTATAAGAGTGTGTAGCTTACAGATTCTGAGTTTACCCAGACAAAATGTCACTTCTAATTTATGTTACGCACTAATTAAATACATACATACGCAAGAAGTGAACAAAAAATGTTTCTGTTGTTTAAGAAAAAATTCAGGATGGGTTGGGTTGATTAACACGAAGAGATAGATCGTTAAGTTGTTTTGCTGTTATTATCTAAGTGCTGTCCTTCTCGTAAAGCAACAACCGACTCCGTAAGGAATATTTTATGTGTTTTTCTCCCATCTTTCGACCGTAAAAAACCTCGAGCTCTTAAAGTAAATATTATTTCAGCCTTCAAATTATCGTATGTTTAATTATAGTAATTAAAATTTGTAAAATTATATTCTAGGGGGACCTGTATTAGTAAAGAACGTCGAAATTTTTTTTGATGTGGTATGTAGAATATCGTTGTTTAGAGATCGTCATTATATATATATATATATATATAAGTATGGAACAGGGATCATATCCTGTATTTAAACAAACAAAAAAATACTAAAAATATTTATTTCTAATATAGTTTCTAAGTCGCGAACAAAACAATCAAATATTTTTTTTTTATTTTAACTGTTATTTTGTCATTTCATAATCTGAAGGTGTTCTTAGTTGAGGGTGGAGAGACACGTACTACAGAATAATAAATTTGATTAGAACCGAACGATTATGTTAGAGACGCGAGAGCAACGTGGCGCGGAAGGCTGTTCCATGTAGTCCACTACCTAACTCGAAAATTCGTCAATCATTGATTTTTGCACAAGCGGACGGCCGTACCACATTGACATCCGTGAAGATTTGCTTAAGTAATTAGAGTACGCAACAATAAGCAGTGCACTTTACATTTTTTTATTTAAGCGATCGAAGGGGATTGATTGATGACATGTGGGCCTGTTGTTCCATAGCATGCGCCTCAAACTAGTCTCTTTCTGTGTAGCTACTACATGAACTTCAATTAACTGCCCAGTAGTAAATCAAAACGAGTGCTCTTCAGAATGTATAAACTTTCCACTAGCTTTTGTATTGCTGCTTGGAAGTTCTCTTAATTCCAAATACGGAAGACTATGCTCTATCAGTCACCAGCCTTTTTGCGATAATCCTCCTCATGGCAAGCTTATAGTTGATGAAAAAAATAAAACTAAAAAAATCTATCAACGGGGGTAAAAAAAAATAGTGTGGATGGATACATAAGGCTGAAATCAAACCTCAAAAACGAAATCAAATCCATCAAAGCGGATAAAGAAATTTTAGTACTAGATACCTATAATGAAGTGAAATCAACATAAACAACGCCAAACTGATTGGATAATTTTTTTGCCGTCTAGAATGTGTCAAAAATCAAAAAGGCGTTTTAGAAGTTTCAGTGGGTTGCCATACCCATCCACCAAGCAGCCCTCAAAATTTTTTGAGGTTGGCTAGTAAAACGGAAGCTTTGTAATAAAGGCTAAAATTGACTTGAGTCATAACGGTACACATATTATCAAATAAAACAATCAAACAAATACTAGGTGTATAATATTTTGTAATTCAACACTAATAAGTTTGAAACCTAGAATATTTGTTTCGTTTTTTTTCGGAATTCTTTATTCATTCCTCTAAGGTAAAAATTAATTTCCCTTTAGTCTAGTTTAATAAGGATAAAAATGTCATTATTTCAAGGAAACGATAAGCTGTAGGTGTAATGGTTATTAATAAAAATTGATAGAAAAATACAGATAAAAATTTTAATTAATTGGTAAATTCGAGAGGAGAAATAAGTTTGTGAAAGAGTGGAGTTATTACTTGATATTTAAGTTCTTGAAAATTTGACACAGACAGATAGATGGACAAAAATATCATGTGCCGAAATATTCAAAACTACATACTTATAGAGTCCTGAACAACGGAAAGAAAACTTATAATTAATTATTAGAACTATCACAGTCGTCGTGATTTTTTCGCAATTTAAAGCAGGTTAAATTGTTTTGATTGTGTTGCGCAATCACGCTCACTTTTCGTATATTGAGCGCTCCTGAGTACAAAATATTTTACCCAATCTGTGCTACAATATTCGTCAAACAGTTGAAAGTTACGAGAAACGAACTGCGCATATTATATTTGACTGTTTTGACTGTAAAAAAAAAAGATACGTGTTTTGTTTTTGAATTCGAATACTAAACGTATGTAAGAACAGTTATGTATCCACAGTGCTAGCTAGAAAGTATCCATGTTCGTGTCAACTGTCATTCTCGACATCCTCTAACCAGAATTACATAAACAAATCATCAACTTTCCTCGGATGAAGAAAGTGTGGTAATGTAGTTTAATGAATCTGGGCAACAATGCATCACAAATTTTATCATAAATCTTAGTTTACACGTGGGAGTATGTAATACATATTCCATCCATAAACTTAAGTAACATATCTTGTTTGATCCAAATCATGGACTGAACATTATTTTTATGTTTCTACCATTCATCGGTTATCATTAAAATTAAATGATGCTTCCAAAAAAAGAAAAAGACGTATATACATTAAGTGTATTTACATCATATTACATCAGTTTTAGTAACCGAGGTTTACCACAAACGAAATTCGTGAATTGTTTCAACATCAAGTGGGATGAATGCTCATCTCTAAATACGAGATTAGGTGTTGCTGGATGTAGTTAATCAGATGAAGGTAAAAGTTACTTCAATTATAATGATTGTGAAACAAAATTTTGTCATTCAAAATCGCTGATGGAGGTCATTTTTGTTTTTATGTGATTTTATGGGGATTGATGATCTGATGGTAGCGTCTAGCTTAGAACTGCAGTACGTGTAGTTCAATTAATCAAAAGTTTTGGTGATTTTCTGAACTTCAAGTAATTAGAGTACCAATAGTAACAACTAAATTCCATGGTATTCTTTTGATATAAAATAGAGCTGTAAAAGTAACGAGAAATTCTGTACCCGATTGTATTCGTTACTAAACCAATCAATACCCGTTACTTTCGAATCTTTACTCGTTACATTCGGTACAATCGAACAATAGAATGAAGCGTTGTATCGAGTCGCGCCACGTACGGGATAACTTTGTTACTATCTATCGTTTCGTTATTCGTTACTTTCGGTACAATCGAACACCAGCATGAAACATCGCATACGGTACGAATTCGTTCGTACTTGGTAAAGTTTAAGTAAATTGTTTATTTAGTAAAATCAGTTTAGGTAAGTTATTCATTTGGATAAAACAAAAAGTCAAATAATTAGTACATGGATCTTACGGAAAACCTGTGAATATATACTTGATTTACTGTAATGAATATTATATACGAAAGAATAATCTAATTTCAAAACAAACCCCTGTATGCACACAAAAAAACTACCTGACCTTTCACCTGACAATTACTAATGACGGCTATTGTTTAAAGTAGCCTGCTCAAAACCCTGCATAGAAGCCTGATGTGATAGTGGGACATGAATTTAACAAATATTATAATCTCATAAAAGTATTATGAATAATTTACCAAAAACGTTGAAAGAATTTAAAGATAAAATTTTAGAGGGCAAATGCAGGAAAGGGGGGAAGATGAGTGTGTAAGGAAATCGCCACCGGAGAGTACGCTCCATTGCAATTTTATTAAATATTATTAAAACATAACAAGTGCAGAGATGTATATCAAAAACTATTAGACAACTCTTTTATATTGTAAATTACACTATAAAATAAAATAGAAGGTATTAATTCTTAAATTAAACAAATTTCACAAATGTTTGAAATCAATAAACGTCACTAATGAACAATCAATGAAAAAACAGTAACTATCTCAAATTATCCATACAAATTTTCTATTTACAAATTATGCACCTTAAATTTTAATGTTAAACAAAATAAGTCTTTACGTTGTCAAAATTAGTTACCTGCGGGGGTTGTTCGTATCTGTACGACAAATGCGAGTAACGAAACATGCGAGTAACGAAATGAATTTGAGTAACGATTCGGTACTTCAAGTCAGGCGATGAACCCGTTACTCAGTAACGAATACATCGTTACTTTTACAGCTCTAATATAACAGCTAATGGGATCGAAGTGATATTGAATGACCGCCTGGGGTGCAGGTAGTCGGTGTGACACAGCTGTACTACTGGTAGCGCTACTGCCGGGGGTCAGACGCCCACAGACCCGGGCTGCCGGGGGCGCATTCCATCAGCTTGAAGTCACCGACCGTACCGGGCTGTGAGCACCACTAACGGCCCGTCACGCACAGTGCTCCGGCCCGTCTTCTCGCTGATTATGCACAGAGTATTCTGACAATATTTTTCTATTCTTTTTTTGCCGCCAAACACTATACAACGAGAGACAGTCTAAACAACATAATTTGAAATGCGCAGCTGCAGCTTGTTAAACCTCGCGGTCAAATCATCAGTCATCATTATTATAGTTTCTAATTGTTATTTCACTACCTTCAAGAAAATTACTTTTTAATTCTTACTAACGCACATTTTAAAAAACTAATTAAATTAGAAATATAATTACAAGATTTTAAGACATATGGAGTAACCATATTTCTCCCTCAGAATTAAATCACTCTGCATATAGAAAATGATAGAAAAAAATATACATTGGTAACTGTTGGAGCCTCTGACCCCACCAATCATGTTTAATTTCATTATTTTTGCTTAAATTAATTCTATTAATAATTTTCTATTGATGCATGTCAACTAATCTGTTATATCCCAGGATTTTAACAGGGCGTAGTATGCATAGTGTTTGGGGTATGGAATGAACTCATAAGTAGTGTTAAGATATTTTGTTGTGGAGATTGTAAACACCTGAGCCTAGGAGGTCGCATGCCAATTGTAGCTAGGCGCTCATTAGAGACAAAAAGTATATAATTTTTGTGTCTGTAGTTATTGCAAGAAGTTCTGTAAATAATATTTAATGTTGATTTCGTAACAGATACAGTTAAAAATAAATCGAGTGATTTTTTCTTTTTCGGAACGATAGCAACAATCATTTTTGCAGATATAAAATAATTAACAGCATTTTAATTTAAAAACTAAATGAATAGCATCTTTAATGTGTTCGTGATGGGAAAGGTCTTCTCGTCCATAATACGCTGTATTTTCCTAAGGAGGAAATGTTGTTAAACCGTCTAATTTTTCGACAGCTGACCTGGTGATTGTCGTAAGCTAATAAACCACACTAATAAGGGAAGGCTCATAAACCCCCTTTTCCCAACTAGACGCAGTGAGCTCATCCTTATGCTTTATCAGCAACATTAAATCACAATATGGGATACCCGTTCGTACCCCATTCATCTATATAACTTCCACTTTCTCTAACGCTGTCAAGCGGAGGTTAGATGATTCAAAATGTCAGTTCGTTATTTTAGGCGTCAGGTGTTGTGAGTGTTGTGGCAGTTAGTCAGACAATAGCGGTGTAGGGCGGAAGGCTGGTTGTGCAGGCGCCTCACGTCCTTCACTTCCTTCCGCCACGGCGCCACTCCCTTCCTCGGCGACACATACTGTTACCTGCTGCTGCAACTCCGGCGTCTGTGGCGCAATCGTTTATGTTCCACAGTAACGGAAAACAGTTAAATGTTACATTACCTTTCTTGACAAGATCCTAGAATACGCCACCCTATCCCAATAAACATACAGCCACGTGGTCCCACCTGATACAATCTGCAATAGTTAATCATAATATCATTTAATACCCTTCGCCTTTACTCATTTCGCTGAAAAAAAAAGGGGGGTGGGATAGTTTCCATAGGTGTCTAAGGATCTTTGGGGATCAAAGATCCTCTTTCCTGGAGGTTCAGGATAGAACTTTTTTTTTTGTAACTACTTAACGTCTCTTAACAGCGAGGTCTTTAGAGACGGGAAAGGATGGGGGCCAAGGAATGGGAAGGAATTCGGCCATGACCTTTGAAGGAAGCATCCCGGCATTTGCCTGGAATGAATTGGGAAACCATGGAAAACGCAAATCTGGATGCCCGGACGGGGATTTGAACCGCCGTCCTCCCGAATGAGAGGCCAGAACGCTAACTGTTACACCACCACTCTCGGTAGGATAGAAGTACGTGACTTAAGCATAATCAGTAAAATCAGTGTTCTAACTGATGATTCTACATATGATTCTTTCCAGGAGTTTGGTAACAATCAGTTTTAAAAACTTTACTTTCATTAAAATTCTGACGAAAATGGAAAATTGTCGCCACATTGTTTACAACCAAACAATAAAACAATCGTTTAAGCCTTAATAAACAATAATTCACAAATTGCAATAAAATCTACTTGACTGAAATACGTGTCAGAGAGAAAACGTCACGAAATAGAAGAATAGTCGTTATATAATAATGTTTCCGGTAAAGTTTCTTTGAAAACAAATAATATAAGCTTCAAAACAGAAACAGATATTCTACATTAAACTTTCACACAGACAGTACAGAACTGACATAACGTACGGAATTCATAACATTTTATTTAACTTGAAGTTCGCTTATTATAATTTTCTTCAGTATAAGAAAACTATGACATTACTAAAAGACAATTTTTTTTATTTAAAAGTTGAATTTTCTTTACCACCGAAAGTTTAAGAAATAAAAACTAATGTTTGACCCATAAATACAATAATAAATTACTTATGTTTATTTTCATGGTGACTTACTGGAATTCGGGAATAAATCCATCGCAAGTCTCTTATTAAAATATCTAATTGAACCGAAACTACCTATTACGATAGTGATGACATACCGAAACTGTACTAGCTGTATAGACGATGTCTCGAGATAACATAGACATTCTCTGCAACTGAGAAAATATTTGATTCCTTTTCTCCTCTTAAGTTCACTTGTTCGAAAAATACAAGCCAATAATCTTGGAAATGAAAGATAAACCTTTGTGAGCTCCAATAACGCTTGATAAGAGGTCGTTGCTTGATGTGACAGCCTTGCTCCTTGTTATCTTGTGAGCATGAAATGCATCTTAAAACCGATCACCAAGATTCAGCCTTCTACATTAAATTTTATTCTCAACCATCTGTGGAATCATTAAAATATAGTTAAGATTTAAGTGCCCTTCATGGGTTATTAACTCACGAGTTTTTGTGCAAATAAGGCACCGTAGTTGTAACAATTTGCGTCTCGTTAAGTATCTGTCTTCAATAGCCACATCGTGACTGAGTGATGATAGCTTGTGAAATAATAATTTCGACTCTGTCCTTTACCGCCATTACCTAAAGGCCTGTCATTACGTCTCTCTCGGCATAGTCTGCAGTCACTAATTATGTGTCACGGCGTGGCGACAGATCTGCACAACGGCTCGTGACTGCGTCTAACACAGAGTAGAACTGCATGTAGCATCCAAAACGTTTGTATTAGTAGCCACGAATTCAATACAATACAAAAGTTACCAGAATGCTGAAGATTAGCTCAACATGAAACTTCGCATTCGTAATTTATATATCCCTCACGGTTACATTCTTAATAATAGACAGAATATTTAAAAGGAAAGCTCTTTTCTTTTACGTGTGCTTCGTCATCTCTTAATCTGAAGAAATTAGCATTTAAATATCTCTCGTGGTTAAATAACATAATTATAGTAATTATCGTTATTTTATGGGATACAAACTTCTTACCATTCTTATCCCTTTGTAATTTGTTTTTGATTTTCATTTTAATTATCTTTTACTAATACCGTAAATAAGTTCATATTATAAATACAAGGGAGAATACAGGACTATAAACAGGAAAGGAAAGATACTTGTGGTTTAATCTTGTGTCATCAAAAGCTATTTGCTTGTAATTGTGTTATTATTAACTATTATTACATTTGTTCAGGATGTCTCACTGTGCAGGCAGAATTTAACTCACAAAAGCGACATGAATTTAACGAAACTATTAGGATAAGACACCTTGTGTGCTCTCTGAAAGTAAGGAAAGATGCAGGTATTTTGTCATAAGTGAAACCATAAATATTTAAATTCCTAAATTGCCGACGAGCGTTTCTCAATACATAGTCACAAAATTTCCAAAAATTGTATGGTTCTTCTGAAAGAGAGTCCCAGGAGTATATGTGGTATTTTGATAAGTCACAGTTACTGAAAGCTTATAACGTCTTAAGACCGTAATCAGTTTTTTTCGTAAATTTTATTTATATATGTTGACGTCCAATGTAATCCTGGGGTGCCGTTAAACTTCGCATCCTTTTATAACATCTTACACTGTCATCAAAATCAAATAGCGCTATGGAGAATTACAGAAAGCCAGAAAATTAAAAAAAAAAATGGTAAAATATTGCCAGTCGGTGACGTTGGCAGGTTTAAAATTAAAAATACCACTTACCCAAATAATATGACAATGATATTTCTCTTCAACTACACTAAACAAAATTTATTGTGTAATAAGAATATAACAAAATTTGGCAAATATAGCTTATAGTATAACGCTATAAGTAGTGGGAAGATATTTACAACTTACGTTTCAATCAGGTGCTTTGTTTATTACAAAATCCTGTCGTCCAACCTTTACTGATTTTGTTAGTAAGTGGCACGACAAGTGCGTCATGTAGTCGATAACCCATTACTTAAATTAGTTGTACCAGTTTACTCTAAATACATTCCAACGCAGCCTCCAGCAGTACCTGTAGATTGAAAACACTGTAGTACGGATGTACGGCGGAAAACTTAAGGCACATGGAAGCAAGAAATTAATAGTTCAGACTCTTAGGGATCAAGAGACAACGAATGTACTCTACACTTTGCATTACGTATTAAAATTTAGTAAATTCCAATTGGTATGTCAGAATTACCATTGCAAAAAACTGTGTACAGAATTATTGACTCATAACAATACGAGTATTACGCGTCTTAAAATCTAGTTTGCAACCAGATCGAAATGAGTAAATATCTTAATTTTCCGAAACTGAAATATGCCTATTCGGGAAAAATATTAAACAAAGGACGCAACCAACCGCAGCAACTTTCACTTGTGCCGAGTGCAAGCTGTAAACTGAGTTTTCGGAAACTGGCTTTTGGACCGGAAGTAGAGCAGGTTGTGGAAGCCCCGTCACTCGAGCGTTGTGTGCGGTTTGCGGCAAGGTCGAAGGACGGCCTTCAATGGGGCGTGTACCAGCAAGTGGCTGCGGCGGCCCGTCTTATCTTACACCTCCGGTAATCTGCTTTCTTTCATCTTTATGAAAATTGGTACGCATTAAGAAAAATACGCTGAATTTAAGAAACTACATCAAAATAATACTAAAGCTAATAGTTTCGGTTAAGTATATAATAGAAGATGTTGGTAATATTTCGGCCCAGGTCCTTAGTTGCTATGATAACTGTTTTACGGGTTAATTTTTTTTTATTTTTTTAACTGCTTAACGTCTCTTAACAGCGAGGTCTTTAGAGACGGGAATGGGGGAGGGGGGCAAGGAATGGGAAGGAATTCGGCCATGGCTTTTTGAAGGAAGCATCCCGGCATTTGCCTGGAGTGATTTGGGAAACCATGGAAAACCCAAATCTGGATGCCCGGACGGGGATTCGAACCGCCGTCCTCCCGAATTTGAGGCCAGAACGGTAACCGTTACACCTCAACGTTCGGTGTTAATTTTCTGTCTTGCAACTAACTTTTGATGGCAGACGCATTTCGTCTTTATTCACGGAAGATGTCTTAAATAAAGACGAAACGTGTCTCCCATCAAAAGCATTTGTTTAGTTGCAATACAGAAAAATAACCCATAAAACAGTTTATAATACAAGTTGGAAGATAATAGACGATCATATTTTTATTCACATACTCACTCATTAAAATGACATTAACCTATTAGGCCACACATCTAATTAACTTAAGTTCTTCATTTATCATCTACTCAATTCATTAATAAATTGTTCTTGTCTAATTCATTACGGACGCCAAGAGACATTTAAGACACTTCACTAAAACCACTCAAGCAAGCTCAATAGCGAGCACAATCCTGTTACAAGAAACTTCTACAGAACTTTCAGATAAAATATTACAGGTTACCAACCTCCAAACTTTTGCTTCAAAAACCAAATTGGTGCCTTGAAATTAATACCAAAGCAAACTGCAAAATTCTAGCCCGGTACTTTGAAAAATCTTCTACGAGAAACAGACAGGAAAATTAACCCTCACAGAAACTGCACCAAATCCGGAATCTACATCTTCCACACTCGAAGAGATAAAGGAGATCATGAAACAACTGAAGAACAACAGATCACCAGGAGAAGATGGTATTATTGCTGAGATTTGGAATCTTAGAGACGAAAATATTACAACGAAAATTAATAAAAAAAAATTTAAAAAATTGGGTAAGAGAGAAAAACCCACAAGAATGAAAATGCGCACTATTCCCTTACATAAAAATGGTGACAAGACGGATCCCAACAATTACAGAGGTATCTCACTGCTGCCAGTCATTTATAAAATCCTCTCCAAAGCACTATTCAACAGGTTAGAACAGTGTTTCCCAACGTGGGGCCCACGCCCCACAGGGGGGCAATTTGGTTTTTTAGGGGGGCAATTTAGAAATTGACTTGATACGACTTTACCGCTTTCCTTCGGGTTATTTAAATGCAATGTTAGATATAGCAAAAAAGCAAATTCTTAAAAGGATCACACTAAATTGCCATAATAAATCTTTATTAAAAATCTTTTGAATTTGAATTTTAGTATTTCATTATATGTTTTTTTAATTTTACTTACTGTGTTTTATGACAATATTAAAGTGATTTGTTTCAAAAACCATCCTATATCAGTTTCTTTAATAACAAATATTTTTTTTATTAGAAATTATGTATGGGAGGCAAAAAAAAATGTTAAAAGTGGGACATGACCTAAAAAAGGTTGGGAAACACTGGGTTAGAACCTCAGGTAGTTCCACAAATAGGTGATTACCAGGCAGGCTTTAGAAAAGGAAAATCATTCATAGAACAAATCTGGAAACTGGGAACACTCCTGAAGATAAGAAAAACAAAAAAATACTGTAGTAACAGTTGTGGATTTCAAGAAGGCATATGACCCCATAGAGAGATAAACACTCTTTGACATATGAAGGAATACAGCATAGACAAGGGCTCTCAAACAACAAACACTCACTGATACCACATCTAAAATAAAATTTATGGCAGAAACATCATAACCATTCAAAATTTGCACGGGTGTCAGGCAAGGAGACGTATTACCGATTTTATTAAACATCGTAATGGACAAAGTTGTTAAACAATGGGAAACACAGGTCAAAGGAATACAGCTAGGAAGAATACATGATACCAAAACAATCATAGATGCCTGGCATTTGCGGATGACCTGGCTATTACTCAGCAACAATAGGCAGGAATCACAAGCATTGGAACATCTACATCAAATTGCCGCCTAAACAGGACTAAAAATTTTGTATGAAAAATAAAACAACAACGTACAAAAAATACACACAAAATTTGGAAACATAAAAAGAGTCGAGAAATTCAAATATCTAGGGGAATACATATAAAAAGGAGGATCTAACAAGCTATCAGATGTCTAAAGATCAGAAAAACTTCAGAAGGCATGCAGACTCACTTGGGCATATTATAACAAAAGAAATATATCAAGGCAAGGAAAACTGAGACATTGCAATACATTGATACTATCAGAAGCATTGTATGCACCAGAAACAACCACGATTGGGGCTTGAGGCACGGAATAACTTGAGCGCAAAATCCGTAGTTTTTTTTGTGAAATACATAAAGATGGTAAGTGGATGAAAATACCAACGAAATAACTAAATAAACATACAGATAGACTGGCAAACGTTATCAGAAGACGCAAATTACAATTCTATAGACATGTACAGAGAATGGACAACACTAGACTCACAAAGAGGATCTCTGATATGGTAAATGGCTCACTCAGGAAAACCAATTGGTTCCATGAAATAGAAGAGGACTTAAATCATGCATACAGGGATCAGCAAGTAAATGACACAGAATAGGGGACAATTCAAGAACAAAGTTATGAACACAATATTTAAAATTCAGAAGAAAACAGAAACAAAATTGACAGAACAAAGGAAACAGGAACTCGGTGAACGTATTAAGAGGTTTTCGGAAGAGAAAAGGAAAAATACAAATACAAAAAGACAACTGAATAATCATGAATAATTTGAGTTTAAACACCATCCTCAAGGGCAATAATAACTAATAATAATAATAAGGTTTCTTTTTCAGAAGCCAATAAATAAAAAAGAGTAAGATGTTTGTCTTCCTGGAAAGATGAAGACAACTCTAAACAAAGATCTTCAGTAAGTACTATTAAAAAAAGTCGTGATTGTAAAAGATGTTTTGAGAATAAGCAAAAGTCTATTAATGTACGATATATATTCACGAAACAATACGACAATAACTAAAGTAACTTTAGAATGATTCAATAAATTTACTATATTGCAAACTGCTTCAAACGAAGTCTTGAAGAAATTTTGCATCTCGCGAACACCTTAGATGCAGTAAATATTATACCGACAAATAATTTTGGATCACCAACAAAGGTTTCGCAATTTTAAAGTGTCATGTACTTCTAAATTGTAAAGAACCTTGTCGGATCGAGAAAAATAGCGAGGTAAGGATGGGGGGGAGGGGGCAAGGAATGGGAAGGAATTCGGCCATGGCCTTTTGAAGGAAGCATCCAGGCATTTGCCTGGAGTGATTTGGTCAACAATAACAATTTAATGTTCGTTGTAATCTGTGAAACGCAATCCAACTTTAGTCAGAAAAAAAATCTGAAGGAAAGTCCTGTACACAAATGAAATTCAACTGCCATAGTTAAAGAAGAACGAATAAGAAGAAGAACGGTGCTGCTGACGATACGTCTTGGTTGTGTCCTTGTATACTGTTACACTCTCATCTTCTTTCAGACCAGTGTTAACGCATAATTAGGTGACTTGTTCTCTTTGGCAATGATATAATAGGTCACCCAGATGAAGGTTCCATTTACGTCATCTTTGTGATAAATGCGAAGCAAAATTAATCAGTTAGCAGTGTTCCAGGTAGGAGCACAAAGAAAATTGAAAAAGAACTGGCATATAATTTGTGGGCTTGTTACGTCAGTAAGATAAATAACATCACTGTGAGATCACTATCTGCTCTTCCAAAAAATACTATATCTACATAGAAAGTTCTTCACATTCCTACCCATAAGGCACTGTAATCTAATTTGGAAAGTAAAATTAAATTTAGTAGATCTTAAACGATACTCCCTCCCCCCCCCCCCCCCATCTCACCTTGCGTTTAGTTTCATTTTCGTAATTTTATTTTAATTTTCTATTATACATTTCCTGTTTATTCCCTCATCTTTTGTGGTTGCTCTATCTGATTTAGTTTTTATATATCAGAACCGAATATTACTTACAAATATTATAAATCTCATGAGGGATTTACAATACCAACCGGGGAAATTTACAGAAATGGGCGACTGTCACCAGGTTGGTCAGATTTTCGGAATCGGTGTATGAAAGTGAGTTTTAATTATTTTTGTGTTATTATTGTGACGTCCTAAGGTTGTGATAAGCGTGTAAGTGTTAAATAAAATCTTAGAAACGGATATAAAATGAGAGTACGAAAGCTTTAGGTACCGAAAACAAACGCCAAATACCAGTTATTAATTGATACAAAAATTCTGTAATACTTCAATGCTCCAAATTACAGTAAGAACAAATAACTTTGTTTAAAACACGATGCAGGTGAAGTCAGTTTCTGCAAGCTGGTCAGGTTCAGAGATGAAATAATATTTGACAGGTTTGGCGTCAGTAAACTCCCATGAGTTACTTGTGGATGAATCACAGTTCGTATTGAATGGTATAATGCAGTAAACAATAACGCTTTTTCTAGTATTTACAGTTATTCCACCATTAAATTTTTTTTCGCAATTCGTAGATTGACGGTAAATGTAATTCTCTCTATATAAGCTACGCTTCTTTCTGAAGATATGTTACTGAAAACGAGTGGCTTGCATATGATAAATCTACAACCTTACTCTCTCTTACAATGTTTGACCATTAATAAACTTATCTCCTGACAGATGCAAATATCAAGGAGATCATGCAGCTTCTCCCACCCTCAGCTCCCGTTGAGGATCTTGTGGAATTCTCTGTTTCCACATCTTATAAGTCAAATTGAGCCACTTTATAGTGTGTGGTAACAACTATTTTCACCTTTAGTGTCTAAATCTTGTTCGTCCGCAATCTTAAACGAATTTCCAACGTATTTCTTGAACCGACCGAACGGTAACTTCCATTCTACTGTCATAAGTCCTCTCCATGATGATTCTCACAATATTGAAACCATTTCCACATTTCACCTTTAGTTTTTTTAAATATCCAGGTACTCTTAGTCATTCAGCATCGATTATACCGTGTAAAAAAAGCATGATTTTCTATCTTATTGCCAATGTTATTCGTTTCATCATGTTGTATAATTCTTAGTAACATTTGAAATGTACCAGTCCGCTATTGCCTAAAATTTTTCTTAATATTCTTTACTCTTAATGAATTAGCCCTTTTTTTAATGTTTCCGATAAGCTGCATTATTTGTAACGTCATTATGTAAGAGTTAGTTAATTGCTATATAAGCAGTTATTCATTTTCTAAACTTTTATTAGCTTCTTTTTTGATAATGACCTCTGAATAATGCCTCTATATCGTGAGTAAAGCATGCTTTGTTTTAACTACCATATACTCGTAAAATGAATGGTTACGAAAGGTCCATTAAGAAAGGAGGTTACGTCGAAAGTTTCCATGAAGTTCTCCACGTTAAACTGTACTCCTTTATTTGCGTGATTTACAGATAAATTTCGCTTTGTATTTTCTGTGTACAGTTAAACCAAAATTTGGATTGATCACAGAATCCACCGGCGAAATCATTCGCAACAATTATGAGATCCTTGAATACGACTAGTTTTAGATGATAAATAATATCAGAAGGGACAATGTGCAGCTTCCTAACTGGCTTTGTCATGTTCTAAACTGCGCAAATAGAAAATAAAATAGATATTATGTTGCAAAGTTTATTTTGTATAAAAAATCTGAGCACTGATATATATGGCAATTGCTTTGATCTAACCATAGTAGCAAATGAAGCATTGGAAACATAATTACAAAAGCGTTTTTTTGGCATATTGTTTCTGATTTTTTGTATGAGCTGAAGTACTTATGGGTATATAGCGCAACAAGAACAACTAAGAAATACTCGTAATGATTTTCTATGCACTGCTTGTAATACAGATGTCCCTCGAGCTAACTCTCTTCGATCAAAAAAGTATGTTTCATTTGAAGGGATCCGGTATGGCTGCCGGGAGATTTTATTGCCTTCTTAATAATGGGAGCACCAACGAATGGAAAGGTGCACCAGGCAAAAAAGCTTTCACGCTCCGAGAAATGGCAGGTGCTGGGCGCGATGAGGTAGCTGATGCACCAATGGATGATCTCAGAGTAGACATCGTCCAAACACTGTCGCAATCGCTTACGTAAAGACTATCTCTGGTCGAGTGAGGCAGGCACCTTGCGGTGGGAACCATCAGTCACGGGCACCGCTTTATATACCGATCACTCGCTCGTGTTTCTCTTCTATCTCGTCTAATCATTTATTAAGAACCAGCTTCGAATAGTAATTGCAAATAAATAAGTCACGCAGACTTTTTACGATCTGAAAGGGGAAAGTATGCAATTATTTCTGCTCGCGGATGATGAGCCAGCGTGATCTGTAAATTAACTCTTCACCTCCAAGTTCTATTTCATAAGAGTACACAGAATCGACTGGAAGCGGTATCTCAATACAATCATCTTATACTGATTTCCACACATAAATACACCAAATCTGTGATTAGTTCTAGTATTGTTCAAATGGTAGCAGTCGAAAGCTAATTACAGAAATTGTAAGCATCATACCTCTCGCCTACAGATTTTAATATGAAAGTGAAATTTTATATATTAATATTAAGGTAAGGCGCATTTAAAACGAATGAAGGACTTCTGGGCTCTAAAAGAAAATGAAACTCGCTGCCAGTTGCAAGAAAGCTTAACGCGGTCTTAGTTGGCATCAACGAATACATATATATGTGTTATGATAATGTAATTAATTTATTGCAATAAGAATTATATATCCTAGATTAATTTTTATTTACGAGTATCTGTGAACATCAAAGAATAACCGCTGGCAATGGGGCCGGACACAAGGTATAAATATATATCTCAAGAATGGAGAAAGCAAGAGTGTGGTGAGGGGAAAGGGGATGGCGTAGTAGATGACTTGAAAGAAGAAGAGTTGATGGTATTATGTAAAGTATTTTAAAGTAACAGACAAAAGGCTTTGTATGACTGTAGGTCGTAAAAGTATGAAGTATTAAGAAAAGTTGGAGAATAAAGTTGGTAGAATTATTTGCACTGAAGTATATTTGACTAAAACATTATGTTAAGAGAGTAAATACTACGATAAACTAGTATAAAAGGTTATTTCAGGGAACACAGAAGAAAATAAAAGAAGATATGTTTTGGAAATTTGAGAGGAGAGGGATAATTATAAATCGTTTAAGATAAAGGACGATATAAGATGTTCTTAGCCCACGAAAGACAAAATATATTGAGGTTGAGACTAATTAATAGTAATTATGCTAAGACACGATCATTAAAGATTGGAAGTTATAAATGAGAGCCAAGGTAAAGACTTACTTTTCACGAAACTGACTGGACCAATTAATGGATTCATTAATTTTAATAATTATATAGAATATATAAAGTACAATGTCTCAGCCATGAAAATTATACACAAAGATATTTAAAGGCTATTAATGCATACGCATCCGTGTATAAAGCGTTCGTTCGTTTTCGCATACACATACGCCTACAGAGCAGATAACAAGGACATAGAGATTTACTGTGGAAGCTGATTTTCCAGTAAATAAAACTGCTTAAAAAAAAAAAATATTAGTTACGTTTGGAACCACTAGTCATTTAGCAGATCATTCTAAACGAAGTATAATATGTGAGACAAGCAGAAATAAACAGCCACAAAACCTACTAACTTCAGTGTAAGCAGTACGTAGAAACATTCAACAAACTATACAAGTTTAAAATTAGGTCATAAATGATTTATCCAAGATTTTAAAAGCATGTATAAATTTCAATACACATTTTCCCCAAATGATACCTCGTTGAGATGCGTAACTAGGGCTGTTTATAATGTATCGATATATCGAAATATCGATATTATTTTTTGAAAATATCGATATTTATGAGTGATATTTTTTAGGACGATATATCGATATTTCGATACTGAAATTTGGGTATCGGCGTCGATATTTTTTAAAACAAGTTATCATTTTTGGTTTGCTCTGGATGACACTATATCCCTCAAATTTGTGTTACGCATAGTGATCAGCAAGCTTAAGTAAATCTTGCTACGTTTCTATAATTAATTTGAAAGTTATAGGTACCAAGTCTACTCAGATGATGACAACAGTGTAAGCAAGGCATCGCTCGCCCAGCACGAATCGAACGCGAGCGCATTGTTTGAAAGAGCGTGCTCATTGTCCAGGGAAGTCCAACTTGAAATTAGTGTGTTAGCAGGAAAAGTGGGAAGTTTAGATAACAAGTAGTTGCCAATTAGAGACAGGGGCGTAGCTACTATGGGGCTAGGCGGTGCAGTGCACCGGGGCCCTCACGCTCAGGGGGCCCCCAAGCATAGCTCTATCGTCGTCTAAGGGGCCCCTGAGAACACAGGAGCCCCTCACTAAGGGCCCCTCGCTGCTCAGGGGGGCCCCAACCACTGCTCGGGGGCCCCAAAAGAACAATTCAAGGGCACCCATCCTCAGTTCAGGGGGCCCCTACCAGCACAAAAAGCAAAAATACGTCGCCCGTCTGGCCTGAGGGCCCAAAATAATTTTTTTGCACCAGGGCCCTTGTTGACCTAGCCACGCCACTGATTAGAGAGCAAGAAAAGTAAGATACCTCAGGATCATCTATCAACATACAAGTTTAAATGAAATACCACCAAATAATCTTACGAAGAAAAGTTATGTAACTTGGCCATAATGCATGTTATGATATCTAAATTTTTACCTAAAAAAATACCTCAACTGTATTGTTTATCAGTCTTACAAATACACAAAAAAAGATTTGCCTCGCAACTCATTCGAGTTTCATAAATTTTTATGAAAATCATGAAATGCATGATTGTCAAATTTTAAAAAAAATCAACAATCATCATGACCAAGAGAAACCATTCGAAAGCGAAAAATTTGTTAAGAACAATATCACACATTTATCAGTTGACAGCCTTATTTTTACATGAATTGTTTTTATAAAAATGGATTTATGAAAGCCTCGATATATTAATCATCCATTCTTTTTTTCGATATATCGACAACCGATATTGATACTTTTTAAAATATTGATACATCGAAAATCCGATATTTTTAAAAATATCAACAGCCCTATGCGTAACGCGTACAGCAACAAACCATCCAAAAACACATCTTTAATAAAAAAAATTAAAAAATGGAGGTTTGCGACGCCCCAGACTAACCTACGGCGTCACTGGGTACTATAGACATCAGAATGCCATCCGACCTAAAGCAGATTGGTAAAAAGAAAATCAAGGAGTTCAGCTATGGCTTTGGAAAGAACCATTCCGGCATTCCCATGGAATGATTTCGGGAAACCATGGAAAACCGAACAGGATGGCTTACTCACCAGGCTCAAGAGTCACAAAGGCAGTCCAAACTACAGGTGACAGCCCAATCCAAATTCACCCTGATAAAAACGCGGGGTGAGCTCAACCGAAATGGAAGAGTCGCATTGGAGATTATTTTGTTACAATGCCATTAACTAAAGAACTGCGAATAAAAATGGCTTGTAACGACGTTGTAATGACTGTAAAAGTATTTTAGCTTTGCATGTAGTCTTCTCGGGAGACTAGCCGAGTAAACAAGGTATTTCCACACGATATTTCTGGTGAAGATGGCGACGGAGCCTGAGATCGCCGAAATATCATGTGGAAACACCTTGTTTACTCGGCTAGTCTCCCGAGAAGACTACATCCATTCTCAACGCCGAGAAAGACTTCGTTCCTATATATTTTAACTTTACCATCAACTCACAGCTTTCACTTCTAGATTATATCAAAAATGACTTTTAATTGCTATGAAACACTCCTCGCCTTTTCAGTAACTTAATCTTTGTGTACAGGATTTATAAGGTTGATTCATATTAATATTTTCAAATTTTCAGTTACTTTTCATCAAAAAATAATGACAAAGGCGCATAGATTAATTTGTAGAGTCTGCACTGGATTTTTTTTTCTGGAGTGTTAAAGCATAAATCAAAATAAATTTATGATATATAATATATAATCATTTACAAAGTTGTCATGGGAAATGTCTGAGAAGATAAATGTTAGAAATATTTGTTTCTAATGAAGAATAAACCTACTAAACTTAATAATTCGTTTTTTTTTACTTATTGCTTTAAGACTCGTCGACGACTACGGTCATTAGAGGCGGGATGGGACTGGAGACAAGGAACGGGAAGGAATTCGGCCATGGCCTTTTTGAAGGAAGCATCCCGGCATTCGCCTGGAGTGTTTTGGGGAATTCCTTTCATAATTTTCTATACATTTACGATTTAGATTTTGTGAAAATGAAAGTCATTTACTGCTATAAGGTAATAACAATAGTTTGTATGCTTCTAAGAGCCTTTGTTAAGTTACTCTGTACTTGATTGTTTACTTTAGACACGAAGATTATAGATCTACTTGTTTTAATATATGCGGAACGCAAAGAGATCAGGATGATTGGTGGTCTAAAGAAGAGATGTGACCCGGTGCTCGTTTCACGTTTCGAGGTATAGAGAGGTCAAATTATCTACAGCTAGATAGAGCCTCATTGCTGGTTAACAGTTGTGTGGAATGAGATTTGCAGATAACTTTATCAATAATTTCACCATTTAACGAAGGGATCAACCATTTACCAAAATATTACACCTGCCACCAACCTAAAGACAGTTCTACAAGTATATCCAACTTGTCAAGTTCAGATTCCACCATTGTGAAGAGAGCCAATGTGTCATACACGTAATTTATATTTGGCGGTCTAGTTTAATACGTTCTTTACAATCATGTTTGCTCCACTACGTGCATGATTATACTCAGTTTCGATCACTCCGGTTTGGAAGGAACAACGCGGAAAATCATCGTATACGAATCTTTACGATAAATTCAAGTAATTTTGAGAGATACGATAGATTCCAAACTAACTAACTGATTGGAATTGATTCTGTGTATCATATATGTAATTTCTAGAACATTTTTTTTTTTTTTTGTGTATGTAACGAGCCATCTTTCTCTTACATACTTTACAAAAATGAGCTATGATTTAAAGAGTAAGTTCTCTTTGGTGACGCCATTAATTAAAGAAGGAATTTTTCGAAATTCAGCCCGTAATCAGCAGAAATGTGAGCAGTCAAGGCCGCGGGTGTGCGATAGTTCAGAGTCAAGCTGCTAGGCAGCGCTGACGTCGATAAGGAGTGATTGCATTATCACTAGATAGCGGCACAGCCAATCACAGAGATATGTTTTCTTGATTAAGGAAGTTTGAAACATTTTTGTTTCCGTTAAGTAAATATTTCATCATTTCTAATTGTTTCGTAAGACGTTGTAAATGTTTTTCTTTAGCCAACAAATTAATAATTGCTATAAAAGAGCCGGTTCTTCTTACATCCTACTACCGTCCACCACACTCACTATCCATAGTTTATTATTCCACAAATGTTTGCACGAGCCTCAATTTAAAAAAAAATTATAAGTAATATTTTACTATTTCCCTACTACAGGAAGTCATAACGTGTATTTTTAATTTAGTTTCTCCTGGTGATTAATGTTTCAGATAGTTATGACCTCTTATCGGACCTTGAAAAGATCGGTTTTTATTACACTCTCCCAAGTGGTCACATCTGAAACTGAAGGTAGTCTGTTACAGCTAGAATGAGTGTTAAAACAAAAAGTCTAGGCTTGTAGCCCGGAAATATTGCTCAGGAAACAGTTAAACCAACAAAACGAGTACTTTTAACGACCAATTAGTGTAGAGAGACAGTTGTGGTAGGCAGCGTGTTTATAGTGTTTCCTGCAGCCGATGGCCTTTCCGCTGTGACCCCACAGCCCCTGAGGCTGGCTCTGAGTCACGGCGCTAAACGAGCCAGCCTGCTGCGAGAGGCCGATTATTAATTTAAGCGCTGTTTTGCAACGCGCCGGCGGAGGCGGTGCGCAGTAAAAACTGGACCTGGTTGCATCCGCTAGCAGCCCACAGCCAATCGCTAGAGGTCACTCATCAACTGTGTGCGCACAAATAAACTAAACTAACTATAATCATCAAGCGAATGAATATGACCGGTTCACAAAAAAATTGCCTAGTTGTTAATACTACCATTATACCCAATCGAAACCGGGGTGGAAACAATAAAAGGTGGTTTATGTAACACATTACTGAGTTATCCATTGAATGCTACAGTATGTATAGTTTGGCTCGGTACGTTAAGGCTCCACCGCACTGGATCTTGGAAAACAATTTTCTGGCCACTTGCAGTAATCATTTGCGTTTTCCTGCATCCAAATTGTTTGCTTCACAAAGTAAGAATAAAATACACAACACTTTACACCACCGTCATGCATGGTCTGATGACTCAGTGGTTAAGGGTTATCATTAGAGATCGAAAGGCCCCCACTTCGAATCCCTGTCTTGGCGGTGATTTTTATAGGCCCTTAATGTTACCTACACCTCTGGCATAGCTTGCTGCGTAATGTGAAGTACACCAGAATGTTTCCAAGGTTCAGATTCCGCGTTAATCTGTAGGTCCCATGTACCCGGTAGGATTACCGGGTTATGTTAAGGTAGCTACGACAGGGGCGGAATGCACAGCCAAAAGAAACCTGTCACCAGGTCATTACTGTCGACGTGGAGATCATTAACATAAGAAAGCAAAGTGAGTATTATTTTCTGCGAAGCGAAGTGTGCTATCTTATGGAAAATTTATTTGTTGAGCGCGCATTGTTTGAAGAGGTAAATGGGAACCATCTCACAATTTCATCCGGTAAAATTCTCAATACCGTCCAAGAGAGCGCGCATTGTTTGAAGAGGTAAATGGGAACCATCTCACAATTTCATCCGGTAAAATTCTCAATACCGTCCAAGAACATCCTTGTATAAAATAGGACAGCATCTGAACATGCTATACCAGACTGCTGGGAATCTGTATAAAATGTAAGTGCATATAAACGTAAACCATGTAGACTCAAATTCTCCTGCATATTAAAAGACTGTGCCCACCTCATGATGGAATTAATTTGTCACAATTCGGAGCGTCCATAAACTACGTAGCTCCAATTTGGCCTCCTGTGAATCCCCTCCACGTAGTCTGACGTGGCTTTAGCCTTCGCCCCCCCCCCCCCTCCCTCCTCTCTCTTTCCCGCCTGGCACGTAGCTTTTTTCCCTATTGATTCCAAAAGACATTTTGTACTGTTTTCTGTTGTCAAACTAGCGTAAATTACATTCGGAAATAATTAAATGACTGGAATAAATATTCACATGCTGTTGTATGTTCTGCACCTTATTTTAACTGTGAAAAATCATATGAATGATAAGCTACGTGACTTGGCTCGGAACCCCTTCCCCCTTCTCTCCACGTCGCCCAGCGTAGCTTTCTACCAAACCCTCCCCCCCCCCTAAATCGAGCCACGTAGTTTATGGACGCTCCCATGTCAGTCTCATGTGATTAGCTAGTTCGAACCCAGGTGATGGAAGTAATTTATATCATTTCGGACTATAATAACAGATGAGAAAGTTGAGCCAAAGCTCCTAATTACCAGATCGTGCACCAAACGCATGGATTAAGTACCAGAGCCCTGCAGAGTGCGCTTGGAAAGAAGGCATTTGATATTACTGATGATAATTCACCCATCTCATGGAGATGTAACGCTTTTCGGTCCCCGGGATGTTTCTCGGAACAGGACAATTGAAGAGGCCGGCATCTGCTTTCACTCTGCGCTTCTTTCATCATCATAAATAATTAGGAACAACACACGATTTGCACAAACATTCATGGACACACAAATAAAAAAACTTATAAATATATCAAACTGACTATCTCTCCATAGTAGCCAGACCACTAACGTCTCCATTTAGTATTGTGATAGAGTATATTTCATTTCAGAAGAAGACTGAACGAAAGATTCAACTAGAAATGTAATCGTTAAAGCCCAGATATTGGTTGGGAAGCTTCGAAATGAGATAGCTCAGGACACATGGATGTTTTTACATTTTGCATTTTTTACTTGTGGCTTGACGTCCCGTCGATGTCGATTTTTGCTAATGGCTTAACTCTCTATCGACATTGAGTTCATTAGAGGCGGGAAAGGACTGGGGTTAAGGATTTCGGGCAAGGCCTTTTAAATAAATCACCTTGGTATTCGCCTGAATTGATTTGGGGAAACCATGGAAAGCCTAAATCTGGATGTCCGGACAGTGATTCCAACCCGCGTTCTTCCGAATGCGAGACCAGAGCATTACCGCTCACCCACCATGCTCGGCATACATTTTGCCTTTACAGTTGCAGATTTATATTACCGTGTTAACAGACGATGTAATGCTTTCCAGAAATATATAAGTTTTTTTTTTTTTTTTTTTTTTTTTTTTTTTTACTTGTGGCTTTACGCCTCGTCGACGTCGAGGTCATTAGAGGCGGGATGGAACTGGGGACAAGGAACGGGAAGGAGTTCGGTCATGGCCTTTTGAAGGAAGCATCCCGGCATTTGTCTGGAGTGATCTGGGAAAACCATGGAAAACACAAATCTGGATGCCTGGACCCAGCTTCGAAGAGATACATCAGGATTCCTAAACCACTACAGGAGTGAAATGTTGAATGCGGGGAGCAATAACTGGAAGGAGAAATCAGGAGCTGCTGAATGTAATATTACTGCTGTAATTGTGATGTTAATTTCGCGTATGTCGATTAAATAAAGAAATTTTGCTTGCGACATAGCTGTGTTAATAAGGTCTTAACGCACTGTGGTTCTTGATGCTGTTTGGATGCTGCGCACGGGGACGTCCCCGGATTTCCTGACGCCTGCTCAGACGGTGACTTCATCCACCCTCCTGACAATGCCGTCACAGCGGACCCGTCACCGATATTATCACCACAAAACGACGATCAAAGAGTTAGTTATTGCCTTTCTATACGATTATAGACAAAATAACTTGAATTATGTTCTTTGCTCTTGATACCTCGTAGGGTAGAAAAAATACCTCAAAATTTTGGAGAGAAAACGAATATCATAATATGAAGCAGGTAATATACTAGTTTCAATTGTATTTTCTGCACTTAAAGAGGACAAAACATTGTCGTTAGCATTTTCACTTGTATGGATTAGAAGCAAATCAGATTTTTAGATAAACTGGAAACTATTTTTGAATTCTTTATGAAATATTTGTGCACAATATTTTAAAAACATACTAATCATCCGACTTTTCCATCTTTTTGAGTTAGCTATCTTCAGCTCTTTGCTTCTTTGAATCGCTTTTGTCTATACTGAGATGCGTCCGGGAACTCACACCAGACGTTATCGCCAAAACCTGATTGAGGTTTACAAATACCAGCGCCTATAATAATTCTCCCTGGTGTGCTGATGTCTTCTTTTTGTAACAGTCAGATCAGTAAGTACAGTGAATTGCTCTAATGTCTTTGGTTCCCGGATCGAATCGCCCCACCCGGGGTCGTAAGTGGTGTCCTCAGGTACTGCCTCCGACGGCGTAACTTAGGCTGTGTGTGCTGAACAGGCCACCGAGGTTCAAATCCAATCAAAACCTTGAAACCATACGTCAGGTACATACCTCTTTTTAGGACAATAAAGCTTGCTGTCAAATTAGCACTAGGAAGGAAACCCACCGGGGATAAAAACTACTGAACATGACATCATTAACACCATCTTGAATGTCAAGGACTAAGGAATATAATACGGTTCTCTAATCTCCACGAATTACCTCCTTCCAAAGACCGTGAGAATACTCAAAAGAATGTGTTTTGCGTACAAATCGTAAAAGAACACAATCTGTAACCGATATGATAAAGGAGCTGGAATGGGATTCATTATAAAATAGGAGGAGGGTGAAGAGATTCATGGGAATGTACAAGATGTACGTGGAAATGTAAGAATTAAGAGTGATGCATGGAAGGAAAAAGATGACCAAGCTAGCACTCGATATCAGGCACAAGGGTGTGAGAGGATTTTCTTTCTTAGGTGAGAGGGTCAGGAATTTAAATAAATTACCAACAGAAATTATAAATAATTTACCAAAAACGCTAAAAGAATTTAAAGTTGAAATTTGTAAGGACAAACGTTGATGGGTATACGAAAGGGGGAAAATGGGTGTTCAGGGAAATGGCAACCGGAGCGCACGCTCCATCGCAGTTAGATTACATTAACCTTCGTTTTTCGTATTTTGCTTATAGCTCTACCACATACAGGGTAAAGCCAGGTTACTAAATTTTCAGACCTCCTCACGTGAGTTCACAGCGTTTATTAATTTCCGAACAAAGTGCGACACGTTTCTTAATAATGACGGTGATGCTCGTCCTACCCGGCGGCATGGAGGAGGTCACTCCACCAGTGCAGTATGTTGGCAAATTTAAATGAAGTGGTTTCCCCTTGTTTTCCATTGTGATGGGAGTGTATGTAAGTGTTACTGTTGTGTGGATGACTGTAGTGTGTTTGCGTTGTGTACTTGTGAATGAAATATGAAGGAAAAGAGGAGGTGAAACAGGATGCCGTATGATTTAAACCTACTCTTCAGAGAGACGCCAAGCTTAAAAGGGCCATTCTACGGATGAATCATCAGAAACAGTATCAAATCTCCTCACTCCATTCGCACTGCGGAGAGGTTTGGGACTTTGGTGCACAATATGGTGATTAAGAATTGTGCACCACCATATTTCCTACCCCGCCGACTAAGTACTGATGAAGGAAATGTTTTCCACCACTAGGACTCGCACTAACTAACCATGGTGTCAGGTGGCAAATACATTCACTCTGCATGACCAAATAAGCCAAGAGATTGAGATTAACACCATCAAAACTTTCAATAAGTACAAATTTTTAAATAAATGTGCATAAAAATTATATTTCCCTGTCAGTCAAGAGGGAAAACTGTATTTAGTCATTTCGTATATTAAAACAAAAAACACTGTAATTTTTGCTTAAGAAATTCTTTTCAGTAATAAAATTTCAGAAAATTACAAGTTACAATCGATTGTAATATTAAAATATTCAGTCATCCTTGTTATGATGGTTATATTTCTTTTCATTTTCACTTAATTTTTCATACAATCTTTTCTTCCATTTTAGTAAGTCTGAACCAAGCAAGAAAACGATAATAAATTAAAACTATTTCTGAGGGTATACCGAATGCCGCAACCAAGATTTTAAAGAAATATGCAATCGATAATGACGCTGTACATGTACCATCTTTTTAACTCCTACAAAACTGTCAATATTCACTTCGGTGATGTTTTAGTCAATTGTCTATGCGTTACGTGAATTAAGATGGATGATTAAATGTGCACGACAGGCTGGGTAAGGAGGATCAAATACGTTGCAGGTACTGCAGCGGTATTAACAGTCCAGTGCATAGTCGCCGCCTGACGCAAGAGTTGCAGTGCTCAATACGCAAGTTGATCAGCTGCACTAACATGGACTGGTACGCCATTGCGCACAAGCAGCCAACCAAGGCCACCTGCATGATTTTTATAGCCGCACTTGGTTGGAATCTACTAGAAACAAAGAGCATTGTTTTATGCATTTAAGACATTGCTACGAAAGAAATTGAATGTTATTCCACTGTAACGAAACTAGGTTTAGACGAAAGAAGATTTTACCGGTCTCAGAATAACGTATCGTTTTTGCATATTTAATGAAAACAGTACAATACATATAGTGCTATAATGCCACCATACTGTATACGTGGAGATGTAACATATCAGGTTTCAAACATCGAGCCCAGTGTATCGGCTAGCATGAGTAACGCCTTTTGGGCAACTCTCCTCATTTATCCACACTTTCCGCCTCAAAAGATGCACCTCCATGAAACAGAATAGCACAAAACCTTTGCCCAATGATTACACAGTTTGCAGACAGGTCTCTCTCCTATACTCAGTTATCAATAATGTCCCTCTACAGTTTCACAGAATCCAAATCGTATCATAACGAGACCTTAATTGCTGGTGTTGAATGGACGATTGCAACTGACGGCACTATGTGTTAGTTTGGAATCGCTTCTCCACGGGCAGCACTTAAGATCGATTAGGATTAATACTTTTCTTCTGGTTCTGGTTTTATGCTTCGTCGACGTCGATGATATCAGAGGCGGGAAAGGGCTAGGAGCAAGGAACGGGGAGTAATTTGGCCATGACCTTTTGAACGAATCACCCCGGCATTCGCCCAGAGTGATCTGTAGAAACCTTGGAAAACTATAATCTGGATGGCCGGACGGAGATTCGAACCTACGTCCTCCCGGATGCAAGGCCAGAGCGTTACCGTTCACTCACCACTCTCGGTAAGAGTGATACTGAACAAATGGAGCGGTCTGGTGGATGAGTAATTACAGTGTCTAGCTGGAGGTCGAAACGTCTATGGCTTGAATCTCTATCTTAGGGGATTTTCAAAGGCCCTTAACCTACATTCACTTCTTTCAGAGCTTAGTTCGCAATACGAAATTCGCGTGAACGTTTCTGTGGTTCAGACGCGTTAAACTGTAGGTCCCTTTACCCCGTAGTATTATCGGGTTATTTTAGGTAGGGCAGAAAGGGACTGACCGTCGTGCCTATGATACCAAACTTAGTATGCCATCTTCAGGAGAGTCAACCCACTTTCTGGTTGAGTAGGGGAAGGTCGGGTAATTTCGGACAGCGGGTAATCCCGGACATTTAAAGTTCTAACAAACCAACCACTAAAACTTTATTGTAAATAAGCACCCTGTAAAGTAAAAAACAAATGCAATTGAGCAGCGGCTTGGGCACCCAGTGTGTCTACACTAGCGTGAGTTTTGTTCCTGGCAGAAGTTTTTCGTCGTTCCTGTCAAAATTCGTTGGAGATTATTAAACATGATGCGCCGAATAAACGCATAGTAACTCAGGCTCGAAAAATCGAAAATGGGAGATTTTAACATCTTCACCATATAAAAAATGTGGAGAGGTTGGGCAAGAAATGTAAAGGCAGTAAACAGGGCGAAGCGGAAAAATAAAAAGGTAAATGCGCAATAAAGACCTTGAATACAAAGAAAAGTGTCCAAAGTATTTTCGAAGCAAAATTGTAAAACAGACCGAATGCATCGTACGTGGAGAAATTTTTGAAGAAGACTGTATTCAGTGCTAGAAAGCAAAGACAGGGCCCATGATGTTTGTGTTTATATAGATTTTCAGATATCCATTACTATTGTAATTTTTGTAAGGCCAAAAAACGATTAGGCCACATTTATGACTGTGTACGGGGTTACATGACAACTTTTGTGTTGCCAAAAAATTAAAGCGAAAGTGTTTTCAATTTAATGGGTTAAAAAAATGTTATGATTACTAATTTATAATTAATATGACTGCAGAAGTTGCCAGTTTAATTTTAAGATTAAAATAAAGACGGAAAATGTGTTTATTTTATTTTTATTTGCCATTACTTTTAAGTGTCCGGTACTGACCGAACTTCCCTTACCATTCTTAACTTAAATATACAAATCCCATCAATAGAGACATTCCTGCAACCTCAGTTTTTTTCCTATTATTTTACGACTCATTGATTTCTACAATATTAGAGACGGGTGAGAGTTAGGGTCAAGAAACAGGAAGGAATTCGGTAGTGGCCTTTTGAAGCAAACGTCCCGGTATTAACATTAAAATTTCTGAATTCATGGAAAACCGATATTTGAAAGGCCGCACAGAGATTCAAACCCAAATCCTACACAATTCCAAGCCTTAACATCACCGCTAACCCATCAGACTTGGTAGCACCCTCATGTATTGATGCTTTCGTTACCAATGGTAATAATATCTGTTTATACGAAGAGTAGATTTTACTATAAGTTGTATTCTTTTCAAAACCATCTGTTAGTAATACAGTAGCTTGTAAAGCTACTGTCTGGTGACTTGGCAGGAGCCTGAAAACATCTCAACACTTCATGGGTTTCAGAAATTGCAACAGGTGAACACTAGTACGGTTCTTCAACATGAGAAGAGACACCGAGCTTGGTGGGTGAGTGGTTAACGCTCTGGCCTTGCTTTCGGGAGCACGCCGGTTCGAATCTCCGTCCGGGTATCCCGCTTTGGGTTTTCCATGGTTTCCCCAAATCACTCCAGGCGAATGCCGGGTTGCTTCATTAAAAAAGGCCATTCCGCCTTTCCGTTCCTTGTCCCCAGTCCCATTCCGCCTCTAATGACCTCGACGTCGACGAGGCGTAAAACTATAAGTTAAGAAAAAAGGAAAATGAGAAGAGACCAGTTTCCTATTTATTACTTGAAGATAATTCTATGAGACGCAACTCTAATGTCCCTAAGAAATCGAGACGTAATGCCAAGTGGGCGGTAGAAACCTTGACTGGGTGTGCTGTTGACGGTACGTTCCTGTAATTGCAGAGTCAGATATTTCTGCATACAGCCTAAGGTGCAGTGCGCAGCGTAGTAAGTGTCGCGGCTAATGGGGCGGCTGGTTTATAACTCATGTTGAATCTTACTAACTGAACTAGAGCTGTAAAAGTAACGAGAAGTTCTGTATCCGTATGTATTCGTTACTAAACCAATCATTACCCGTTACCTTCGTATCGTTACTCGTTACTTTTGATATAATCGAAACTAGCATGATGCATCGCATCGAGTCGCGTCGCGTACGGGATAACTTCGTTACTATCGTATCGTGTCGTTACTCGTTACTTTTGATACAATACAACACTAGCATCAAGCATCGCATCGAGTCGGGATGCATACGGGACGACGTCGTTCGTGGTTGGTAAAGTTTAAGAAAATTGTTTATTTAGTAAAATAAGTTTAGGTAAGTTGTTCGTTTGGATAAAACTTAAAATCAAGTAATTAGCACATGGATCTTACGGAAAACCTCTGAATTTTACACATCATTTACTATAATGAATATTATATACGAAAGAATAATCTAATTTCAAAAAAAACACCTGTTTGCATACAAAAAAAACCTACCACCTGACTGTGACATATCTAGTGACAGTAACTAATGACGGTTATTTTTTAAAGTAGCTTACTCAAAACCCTGCATAGAAGCCTGATATGATAAAGGGACATGTATTTAACAAATATTATAATCTCATCAAAGTATTTCGTTTTTAAATAGGAAATATCACCACTGTCTTCCTTTACTGTTTTCATTTATTTTTGAAAATTCTTCATCTTTTTGTGATAGATTTGTTAAAATAAATGTGGACATGCCATCAAATCGGGCCTGCAGACAGAGTGCTACTGACACCCGCTTTAATCGTATCATTTTAAAAATATTAATATTCAAAACTTTTAAATCAATAACAATGATACAGGGCTAACATGCGATTAGATTCGTAATTTTTATTGCGTCGCGGTTACAACAAACATTCAACATCAAAGCCAGTACCGCATTGATCACATGGATCTTGCGGTAATAATAGAATAACTAACAGCAGGAAAAAGGAATGAAGTCATTGTACCTTGTTCTTTGTTTATGGAATTCTGGAACTGAAAATAAAAAGGGCTACTAGATTTGTTTCTGGAAATTATCGCAGAACGCAATCAATAACAGATATGATAAAAGAGATGGAATGAGATTCATTGGAAGACAGGAGGAGGGTGAAGAGGGTCATGGGAGTGTACAAGGCATGGAAAGATATTCGTGTAAGAATTAAAATTAATGCTTGGAAGGGAAAAGGTGACCATGAACACAAGCTGGCAATCGATTTCAGACACAAGGGTGTAGGAAGATGATGAACGAAAGGGGGAAGATGAGTGTGTAAGGAACTTGCCACCGGAGCGTGCGCTACATCGCAGTTTAATTAAATACTATTAGTACATAACAAGTGCAGAGATGTATATCAAATAACTATTAGATAACTCTTTTATATTGTAAATTACACTATAAAATAAAATAGATGGTATCAAATCTTAAAATAAACAAATTTCATAAATTTTTGAAAGCGATAAACCTCACTAATGACCGATCAACGAAAAAACAGTAACTATCTCAAATTATCCATACAAATTTTCTATTTAAAAATTATGCACTGTAAATTTTAATGTTAAAGAAAATAAAATTAGTCTTTATGATGTCAAACTTAGTTACCTCTTTAAAATAGTTAATAGTAAATAATATTAATTACATTAAAATAATGTTCGTACAATGTGTTTGTACACAAACATTTTTATTTGTAACGAAACGAATTCAAATCAAAATTCCCACAAATACGGGCGTATATATACAACAAACGATGTTCAAACTTCATTCTTTCGTTCACATTCTAAATATGTTTTTTGATTGCGATAGGGCACATGCACTTGTGGTAATATCCCCACTCTTCCGCGTTTCTGATTAATGATTTTCCTTTTTTATTCTTAAAATTGATTGATTACTATGTCACATTACTTCTGATACAATTGAGAACTTGCATGAAGCATCGCATGCATGACTTCGTTAGTACTTTGTAAAGTTCAAGTAAATTGTTCATTATGTAAATTTAGGTAAATTCTTGGTACATTTTATTTACTGCACTGAATATTACATACTTCAGAGCAATACCTTATATCACAATCGCAGCACACTTAAATGAACTAATTTCAAAACAAACATCTGCTCATTCATTCGCTGGGCGAACCGTTCCAGCTCCCGCATGACGCATGATACGTCGTGTTCGTACTTTTATTAAATCAAACTGCCATCTATACGACAAATGCGAGTAACGAAACATACGAGTAACGAAATGAATTTGTGTGTAACGATTCGATTATTAATTAAAAATTTTGCTTGATAGCGGAAATACAAAAAAAAGTTTTATATTTTCCAAAGGGTTTCGACTGGTATTTTCCTTTTCAGTACACCTTTACTTGATGTGAGAAGAGTTGATGAAACTGGCTTAGTATTACTTCGTAACATTACATGCTTCCAGTAATTTTTCCAACCGATATTCCTGAATAGCGATAGACACAGACCAGAAAGGTGACTCATGGGGAAAAAAAGATCCGCAACTACTTAGCACACCAGCGTCAACGTTCTCGGTACACCTGACTGGCATGCAGTGAAACAAAGTACCAACGCTCAGTGCTTACACTGCAGCACTCAGGAAAAGGGACTTCACTTTTCCAAATGTAATTCCAGTTCTGTTTCCAACATGGAAGTTAAAGATTTTGTTTGCTGTATTATAACAAATTATAAAATCAAGCATGTTATAAAATAATCCTAAATGTAGAAAGAGCCTTGTTTAGAAGGATATATACATGTCCTAAGCAATATATTTCGACAGCCACCATTTACAATATGCAGAAATTTTTTCTGTTCTGTTAAATATTTTGGTTCAGATACGCACATCTACTTCAACTTTAGTTTTTGGCGAAAATTAGTTACGCTTCAGAGTCTCATTAAAGGTATGGAACATTTAATGAATATTCATGTTAAGTACGAATTTTGGATTAGTTTCTATTTCTATGCCCTCCCTGTTGGCTCAGATCATTGCGAAACCATCAAAATGTCGGACACTGCTAAGGGGTTAATTAGTTTGAGCATTACTTCGGGGAAGAAAATTTCACCATTTGGGACTCGGTCATCAGCATAGGAGAGGAAGCGAAGCACAATTCTTTATCACCAGACTATGAAAGTCCTGAGTTAAATCGCAAAAACCGTATAGAACGAGAGCATAAATGACTGCTCATAGAGATACGTCAATTTGATGGCGATGATAAACTAGGCGCCCATCTTCGTGTTTTTCTGAAGGGTAAATCTGAATGGGCTGGCTCTCTCATCAACAACTAAGACAACACTCTACACAAAACGGTCATCCAAACCGACAGTAACACGTGTACTTCAAGAGAAAACGGGAAATCACCCAATTTACAAAGAAGAATTAATGCCTTTCCATAGTAACAGCTTACTGGAGACGGGTGTGGCAAGATATTAATGTTTCCATCTTTTTTCTTAAGCTTTTAAATCCTTAGTACATGATTGTGACACCTTAGTGCCAGAAATGTTTCGCAATTTATCTCGAAAGTAATTGTGTATTTCTGAAAAACTAATTCTGTAAGTATCATGCTCCTTACGTACTAGCAAATATAATGATGAATATGGTTTTCTGTACTGGAGGAACTGACATGAAATTTTTATCTCTTGGATCACCAGACTGACAGTATTATGATATTACTTCTACAAGTGTAAGACGAACAGTTTTAATTGGTGGTATGTGTCGATGTGATGATCGTCTTTGATCGCATTTGAAACCAATTTTATTGTAATTCATTGAATTCGAGAGCCTTCCAGGTTTTGGTTTTCCATAGTTTCCACAATCACTCGAGATGAATGCCTGGATGCTTCCTTCAAAAGGTTGTGCCGAATTCCTTCCAGCTCCTTATTCCAAGAACTTTCCCGCCTCTAATGTTCTCGGACCCACGAAGCATAAAGCCATATATAAAAAAGTAATAGTAACTTAACAAAACTGAATCAGTCAACTGTTTAATTTACCTCTCTTTTTCGAATATAGTTTGATCATATTTTTAGATCATAGGGAGTTAATGACGTGCATCCAACGCGCCCAAAAGCTCCAGAAACAAAACGATAGAATTGACTCATTCTTTTTTGGCTTATGGCCATACTTAAGCTTTAATTCTGGAACCTTATTCAATCAGGAATTCCATTTTGTTTTCATTGGTTAATCCTAATCTTTACTCGTCAAATAAACTTTTAATAAAGCTTCTTAAAAATCGGCTTATGTGTAAAATCATAGCCAAGTAAATCTTTAATCTGTAATAGCCGAAGGAAAAATTAGTTTAATGGGACGTAAAATATCCTAAGGAGACTTAGATACCTCTCCAAAACAAGCCATCACTGTAACCACTGAACCTTGAGACGAGCTGCGTGTGCCTAGATTGTTCGTGTTAGGAATAACACATCAAACTGCATTGCATTCTTTAGGTCTAGTAGCCCAGTCCGTACATGATTTCATTTTGAAAACAGTTATTGCACTGATGCACAGCCGCCTTGACTATTGTGGTGGGCGCTGTCCACCGCGGCGTGGGCCACATCCTGGTCTACACTCGGCCTCCACACAAGGACGACATAACTTCTCACTAACAAACAGTTACGGCCTGTTGATGTATTAAGCTAAGATTGTGTGAACCATTTCCTACGGGACTCAAAGATCAGGTGATCTGGCAAACCGTTCTATCGCATTTGTACAGTGAACAACCCGCTAACTTATTTCTGTATCAGATTAAATGTTACTCCACAACGTCTCATTACTCAGTATACAGTGCATGATGCAAGAACCGTGGTAAGTGATGCAACAGGGTATATTATGGTCCTTCTGAAAGAGATTTTAACCTGCTTCTTCAGAGGTTTCTTCTGGGTGTATACTATGAATTGCAAACCTTTTAAATCTTCCTTATTCTAAGTTTTTTTAAAAAAAAATTAATGAACTTGCGCTAATAAAATATTTTATTTCATCACGTGGTTCGCTCTTATGATATTGGTTATCTTCAGTGACATAAATGTATACATACTGTTTCTATCACTATTAAATTATAAATATATACTGTATGATACTGACTGTTGTATGAAACCACCCTACTTTCAGCAGTTGGCAATAGGGATTACGTGTTGTTTTCAGGAATTTGTCGTTACGGAATCACTGGCCTGGTTTTATATTGGAACTGATCAACACCATACTTCTTTCACTTGCTGCTAACACACTTTTGGCTTCATTTGCAAGCTAACTTCATCAAAATTATTGCATTTGTTTTTATGTTTACACACAATGATTTTGGTATATGCTGTGCTCTCTCTATACTTTTTTCCAGCGTTGCTGTCTTACTTGTGTTATTGTTCCTGAGTTTTAAAAGCTTTAAAAGCCCCCCCTCCCCCTCTCTCTCTCTCTCACTCTCTTTATGTCTCTCTCTATAGTGTGTGTGTGTGTGTGTGTGTGTGTGTGTGTGGTTTTTCTTTGTTGTTTTGATTAGATGGATTAACTGTTCATTAAGGTCTAGATTACAAAAGCTATGATAAATATTTTAACACACCAGAACGCAAACTAAAGTTAACGCAATGTGTTTTTATAACCCTATTCAGGATACTCTGTAATGGTAATTATCCTGTCGAATAATTATACTTCTCGTTCCATCTACCTGACTGACAGCAACTAAAGAAATAACTGCTGTTATTTTTGTCGTTGGCATTTGGTCCTTATTCCACGATACTGAGTTCATCTAAAAGTAAAACGTTCTGAAGGATGAAAGCATTATAACTAACCTAATATTATGCTTTGAAATATATTTATAAACCTCCCTTTCATTAGTACAGGAGACCTGCACAAAACCAATCATAATATTTCTTTGATTCTTACCACTCGGGATGTTGCCAGGTTAAATACATCGCAAATGTTGTCCCGACTGAACTATTTAGCCCTACCGTAACAGGTCTGAATTTCATAATTTGAGTTGCTTATCCTTTCAGCACTGCGTCAGTCACGTTCAATACACAGTCAACGCAACAAACAATGGACGATGAACGAAAAATAAGGAATGATCCTTTTCTCCTAATTGCGGGTTATTATACAGTTTACAAAATGATCTCATCAAATAGTGCAAACTCCATGCGGTAAATGTCTATTTTTAGGTTCTTATCGGAGTGGAAAGTGATGTCATGGTCCCAAAAACAGCATGTAAGTTACTTGGGTTATTCTGCTAACATATGTCCTGTCTTTCCAAATATGGTGTAATGTTTCCATCAGCCTCTCATCGCATTCAAAGTTACACAAAAACCTGCAGTTCCTGACTGTACTCATTTACGGGGAGGAAGAATCCGAGTATCATCGCAACATCTTCAACAGTAAGATGGAACTGTTGTAAAAAAGTCAAACGTACAACACAAACGGAAACCATTGTATGTAAACATTAAAAGTTACAATAATATTCAATGTAACTTGGAAGTCGAATAAATAATATATCAGTTTCAATGATTTATAAGTTAACCACTTCCAGCATAAAATCAAGGCCACAGGCTAACGGGGAACTCCTGTTAGGAAGATTATTAGCAGCGTGCAATTATATATTAGTCAGTATAGAGATATAATGTAATAATAGCAACATGCACACATTTACAGCCGTTAAAACGCGTAAGGAAATAAAACATTTCATTACAAAATGATTATTACCGAATAGAATTTAATTTTAAATACCTTTATGAAAGAGGTCAGGAAAATTTTCCAACAACCAACTAATATTGTTAATCTTACTTCTGACGTGCAACTACTGTTAAAATACGTTTCCTTGTTAAGAAACATTTTGATGCATTTCTGTGGAAGTTATATATTATCAACCACGCATCAATGACTCATGGGAGTGTTACCAGACACCGAGCGTGGTGGGTGAACGGTTAACGTTCTGGTCTCGCATTTGGGATGACGCCGCTTCGAATACTCGTCCGGGAATCCAGATTTGGGTTTTCCATGGTTTCCTCAAATCACTCTAGTTGAATTCCGGGATGCTTCCTTCAAAAGGTAATGGCCGAATTCCTTCCCGTTCCTTGTCCCCAGTCCCATCCCAAGGCGTAAAGCCATAAGAAAAAAAAAATATCGACTACAAGGAATCAAACTGAAAAAGGAGACGTCACAGATCAGTATCTCATCGCTAACGGCGTACTCGTGATTTTAACACTGTTCGAATCTAGGTCTCCGTTATTATAATACGCTTGAAGAACCTGCCAGTGTGGCTCAGTGCGTCAAGGCGCCGCACACTGGATTGGGGGAGGGGGGGGGGTTCGAGTCCGGGGCACCAAGCACCGGCTTTTACTAAAAATTGTTCACGTACTCGTACTGCATAAGGCAGTAAGAAGTATAAGATATAAGCTAAGATTTATAACAGGTATGAGTATTCAAACAACCACCAATAATCTGTAATTTTGTGGATATGAGGTTATGACTGCATTATTACCGTAATAGTCTATTCAAAAAATAAGTTTCCAGTCGGCATCAGAGATAGTTAATGATCATTTTATGAGTACCTTATCAAAGCTGTATGTCTTAAGTGACCATAGTACGTGCTGACAACAAATCGGTAGTGTTGTTAATAATTTACACACAGATAAAAAATTGTTGGTGGTCCATAGAATTATTTTTGACATTTTACTGGTTCTCGAAAGATTGAGAAACAGTGATGTAGGAGTATGCTGGGATGGTACCCAATCTCCGCCTATACAGAATACGAAAAGTTACACGTTTCGCAGATAGATGGCAGCACAAACTATTCTCCTATAAGTTAAGTATACCGGGTATAAAAAAGGCTGGTTTGAATCCAGACAAAACACAAGTCCTATTAACTTGGATCTCCCGGTTTTGTTTGCACTCGTTGTTAATCTACCTTTCCATTGTGGAAGGCCGCCGACTTTGCGTAAATAGTCATTCTTTTTTCCCGCGTTTGGTTAAATGAACCTTATTGCACGGTTTTGGTTTTTCTGTAGTGTTTTCAAGCATTTTGAGACGACATGCCATTTTTTATGATTTCTCCCACAAAGATTATTATTTTTTATTAAACTATTCTGGCTTTAGATTCGGGAAGGCATCATTTCGATCCCTGATCAACGTTTTCAATTTCTATTTTATCCCGAATACCCTCCAGACAAATGCCGAGATAGTTGCTTCAAAATATTTCATTTTGTCCTTTTCCCCAATCCTCTTACGAGTTCTAATAAACTCGTTGTTACTCTGACAATAAACTGCGGAAGACTGAAAATCGATAGGTAACACTTCCACATAAAGGCTTTGGTACAGCGTTGTACTTTAGGATAATTGGAATAGTCATAATCGCAATTTTTAAACACAACTGTTGGTTAACAATTATTTCAGATATATTTGTAATCTGAAATCTACTTGAAAACTGCGAAGAATTTTGTGAGATTTGTATCGAAGAAATCAAACATGCTGGTAACGTGACATCAATATTTAAAACGTGTAAAGCTGGATCAGCAAGAAGTACATACGTATGTCAGGCATCGTTTCCCGGAACTAATTGGTAACATTTCATTGTAGTAACCTTAGGACGACCACACAAAACCTTCTCTGTAAAGGTCATCCTCCGTACATCGCGAGGTATGTGTGACGTTTGTACAACGAAAATCCTTCGTCATTTCGTGAGTCACAGCAGAAGCCATTACGGGGGAAGGTGCCCACATGCTGGTCTTGATGGCCAAGGTAGTCTGTAAGTCCTTGAGAATAACGCCAATTGTTCTTGAAGACTATAGATAATAGCTGAGATTATATACTCATTAGGCAGACACATGTGGTATCATTCTCATTTACTCTGTGTTTTTCAACAGGAAGTGAAATCCATTAATTGGATGACCGCAGATTCATACCTACTTTATTATACCGGAAATGTAGCAAGCCAACAGCAAATAAAGAAAAACATTGTTACGATGGTATCTGTTATAATGAATGTCAAGTTTTCTTATTGGTTAAACATTGGTACCGAGCAGCGTAGGATTAAGCTCCATTTCCGAAGGAAACGAGTGATATGTAACAATTCCAATCACTCTGTTGGAGTAATACGTAACGTTCGTCCAACCTAAATTTAATTTTACGCATTTCTCCTCGTTCATCTACATAACTATCGTATCATTTATGTCTGACATTGACTAGAAAATAATCTCCGTTATTAGAGATTTTCTGTAGAAACTTCATCTCTAATGACATGTCAAGTTAAAAAAAAGGTATTTTATTGTTTAGGGTTTGGAGGGTTTCAATATTCAAATTAGGCAGGTGATATGGTAATACGATATGAGCAATCTTTTTTTTCTGTAAAAAGTGGGGGAGCACTATTACGAAAATGATGAATGTCTTAACATTTAAAATGAAACTGCGATATATTCCTAGATTCTGAGTACTCTTTTTAAATTTCGTTTCTCAACAGATTCGTCATTGCATCCATAAACGCGTGATAATTATTTTCCTGGAATCATATTCACTAACCAAATCGAGCAGAAAAACATTCTTTTAACAGTTACACTCTTGCTGCCGCAACTACTTCGACCTACATATCCTGTTACTAACTTAGCGTTGAATAACAAATACCCGTGAATATTGTGATTTTTATCTTCAACCTTAAAATTTCTTTGCTCACTCACTTTTTTAAAAAAATTTGTATTGCTGGGGAGGAGTTTTGTTTCTCGTTTCGATAAATGGCTTGGATTGAATACTCTGTGTTTAGAAGAGTCAATAATAATGGCTCTCAATGAAACAGAAAAAGCTAGAGTGATGTAAAATTAAATGAACGTTTAAGTTAATAAAAAATTTAAATCGTGTTGGAACCAGACTGTCGCTTACGGAAGTATAGAATCAAACTGCAGTAAACATAATTGGAGAAACGCTGATAAATGAAACGAGGTAAGAAAAACTTGCCTAGTCACACATGAGCCTGTGTGAAACAGTATGACGATATGAGGTGGAAGAATGACACAAGTTCAACGATTTACATACATGGAAAACGCATTTACTATGGTGGATTGTTTAAAAACAGACTGAGGCTCAGGATAGATCAATTTAAATACTATTTCAAAAAGCAGAAATTACGGAGTGAAATAACTTGGCATGGACAGATCAGATCACTAACAAACAAAAAGAAGTAAGAGAAGGAGTGACAACAACTTGATACTATAGAAAGGTAAGTTATATATACTAAGAAAAGTTAATGTTTTTTCCAGAATTGACTAAGTGATAGGTGATACTTAATGTTCCAGCTAAAGAGAAATTCCTTTTCTATAAAATTTAATGACGGGAATAGTATCCTTACGGATATAGCTTGTTGTACTGACGACATAAGAATTATTTTCTTCTTCGGAGCAAGAGACAAATACGGACGCCAAGACTACGGACTCAGTGCAATAAACACTTTTGAAATTTTCTTAAAACGTGTATCTCAAAATATAAACATGCAATGTTACTGGCCAGACTAACATACTTGTCTCATCTTTAATACGACAAAGTCTTCTTTAAAACATCAGATTTCACAGTAAAATTTTATTTCGTATGTCACCTCACCCATAAATACCTTGAAAAAGTTACAGTCACACCTACGTAAAAAAGACAAAATATGTCAGAGCAGGTGGTTAGCGAATGAAATCATCACCTACCTTTGATGTGTGGCAGTATTAATACAAATCTCCTTTCTGCACTAAATGTTTGATTATGTTTCGGCACATATAACTCTAAAGAAGAATTATTTATCATGAAGCAGTTATGATGAGTATTACAAGGTCAGTAAACCAATTGCCAAAATTGTATGTGGCCATAGGCAGTCTAAGATTATAAAAATGCAGATCCTTAGAATACAAAAGATATTTCAGGGAAAAGTTCAGTACTTGAAATAAGAGTTCAAGTACAGTGGATAGGAGGTGCGAATAGTTCAAGGAGATAACAACAATGTAGAAACAAAGTATATTCCAAAACAGTAATAACAATGTGCAGAAATAACATACTATAATAGGAATTTGAGGTGGATAATGATGTTGCTAAGAAGACATTAAAGCTGTACAGTACACTTGAAACAACTAAACCGGAGTTAATATAAGCATTGAGCGAAGCTAAAGAAATGAAAAGTTTATGACCTTAGGGGCACCATTGAATGATTAATCGACATTAGGTCCACAACATTTGCGGAAGGTTGGAACGTACTGTGAACGAGTAATAAATCTGAAATCTTTTCCTGTAGAATTGAAAGCTTTCAAAGCAGTCATTACATGTTCCGTTTCTTTGTAAAGCTTTTGATGTAAATTAAATTTAACTTATATTTGATTCCAAATGTCTGATTATTTTTCAATTTCTGAGATTTTATTAATAGTATTCACAAAATACAGCTTCAAAAAATATCTTCTATGTTCGCTAGTATATTTTTTTGTCTTCAAGTTCCTCTATGTGAAGTAGTGTACAAAAACTCTTGCAACTGTTGAAAAATTGGGTTCCTTAAAAATATTTTTGCCATTTTATACTGTGTGTCTGGATATGTGGTAGTTTTTAAAATGTTGCGAGGGTGATAGATTGAGTATTAGCAAAATTCCCCCTTTTAAATTAGAATTCGGATTATTAAATTAGTTTTTTTTTTTTTTTACATTTGTTCAACCATTTTAAAATGTTAGTTGGCATATTTGATTAAATGTTTTAATGAGTGGAGAGAGCGGCTTTCTTGAAAAATATAATTCTCCAAGATTTTTTCGATATTTCCTGTTTTCATTGTTTTAAGTTTTAAATTATATCAAATGAGAACAATGGAAAAAAATATCTTGGGGGAAAATCATTTGGAGCTGGTCACTGTATTGAGCACCGAGGATCTGAAAGGGAATCGGAGTTATACCTTCTCCATGAACCCACTAAACGAGAACACTTTTACTTTTAAATGGTCAATAATTAGTTTTCTGCTGTCTAATTGGTGATCGAATAATTTCTAAAGATACATTTATGAGGGAGAAACGTAATCAGATATTGCGATAGTTTGATAAGAGAGAATCATCTATTTTGCTTTGTTACAACTTGTCTGCACTGAATATAAAAACTATATTAACATAATGAGAGAATCCAGTTCAGAAAGGTTTCTTGAAAATACGTTATAACAGCAATATCTTGCGTTTCTGTGGACAACTAACTATTTTTATTTGTTGTAATTTTGCTGCCTGCCGTGCTGGAATAAACTTGTTTTTCTATCAGTGAAACTCAACATTTAGACACAATTATCTATAACAATTTCCTCTTAGATGAAAGTGGTAAGTATCTCGGGTTTTATAAGTGATGAAATAATTAGTCCCAGATACACTTCCAGATTTAACTTTGTTTATTTCCAGAAGATATCAGACTCCAAAGATACTAGTTACACATGTAAACACAAGCTCCAGCGATTACACTCAATACTACTTTCAAAGACAATAATGTTATACAGTTATACACTCTAACAATACTGAACTACAGGACTCCTTGGATACATAAAAACTGTTCTTTACTGTTCACGTCAACTGTTTCAAAATTCGACTCTGCTGATCACTTATATAAGTTCCATACAAAGTTCCAGAATATTAAAAAGGCTTCCGACAGATGTTTCTCGAACTCTAACAATACTTAAACAATTTAAAAAATATTAAAAACAATTAAAATCAATAACAATCATTACGAAATGCACAGAAACGAAAATTAGAGATATTTACACACAAAATTATCCACAGAAATCAGTTAAACTGTCGCAAACTGTCCTCTAAACATCGTAGCTCACCTCAATACTTGGAATTACAAACATTTAATCAATTTTTCTTGCATAGTTGTGACCTTGAACATATTAAATAGTATTTACATAATTCCTTTTCATAAAAGAAAGTCCATTTACACCAATTCACAATCAATGGCATGGAAAACATACAATATCATATTCACCCAACCCTTAGATTATTACAAATAATTCATAAAATACAATTTCCATAAGGCTAGTTTTTTTTGTTTTTCTGGATGATTTTACCCCTGTACTTGACTCCCATTCAGTTAACCCAGTGTTCCGTTACTAAACTGTGTTGAGAGTGTGGTATTGTTTGTACTGAGTTCGAAGTCCGCCAGATGCACTCCGGTCTCACGGCGCCCAGTTGACGTCATACACCTGCGGTCACGGTGGCTGACGTCACCGCCTGCAGGGCAGGTGAGCGGTCTGCAGCGACCAGGAACTCAGTCTGCTGCCTGTGGACCAGCTCCGCATCTGCAGGAAACCAGCTGCTACCCTGCAAGAGGATCACATGTAGTATTCTACACTGGGAGTGTAATAGACCAACCATTAGGAATCGAAACATTAAGTTGTAATTTTTAAACCAACACTTTCAATAAACTGTTAGCATATACGCCAAATCGACTATTATAAATATATTTCTACCACACAGATTTGAGTGTACAGGCTAAAGTTAAAATAATAAAGGATCGTCCAGAACTCTCGCTCCTACCATACATGTGAAGTCGACCGTAATAAACGAAAATATCTTTTAAGTCTAAAACGATAAGATCTTAAATAAATAATAACTTGATTGGCTCAGTATACCACGTTTCTACTGACTACGAAGATTTGGCTCAGTTTTAAACTGTGACTCAAGTTGTTATATACAACCAAAAAAACTCATTCGAAAACTCGGAGTCAATATAATGACCAAAATCTAAATAAGTTTAAAGAGGGATAAATTATAAGTAAATATGAATTTTGATGAGAATGTGATTTCAAGGAAGGTCTTCATTCAATATAATTAAGCAGCAGTAGTAAACCATAATTTTCATTTGCTTCTTTTGGTATCTCTTAAGGTTATTCCTGTCGAGTGGCATAGTATTTGAAGAAAGGTTTAAAATCTCGAAAATTTAAAAAAAAATTTCAGAGGCTCAAGTTTTGCATAATTCTGATAATTAACATATTGGAAAGTGTCGTCAAGACATTAAATCATAAATGCTGACAACCAGTTGGTAGTTAGTCCAAAATTCCAGAATATTTTAAAGTTTCACTAATATTTTACAATCACAGCACTTTGCCTTCTGTAACATGTACGGCAACTGGGACCCAGCGTGGTCATAGCCGAATTCATTCACATTCCGGGTTCCCTACCCTTGCTCGCCTCTATTGACCTCTAAATCGACAAGGCGTAAAGCCATAAGCAAAAAAAGAAAAAAAAGCAACTGGAAATCTTCATTGATTTTAATATTTGTTTTTGATATTCAACGCACAGTTCAATATCTATAGCTTGTTAGTATTACGACACATTATAAGCTGTTTACTAAGCTCGTACATAAGAAGTAATAGTTTTTGAAAATACCTTTCAGAGATGAATTTTTGTCAACACGGAGTTTGAATAATAATATAACAATTAGTTTTGTTCAAAATGTAATGAAAACTATTTCAGATATAAGTTTCTAACCAAAATTTTTTTAATTTTAAAAAATATAAGATTTTGGACTAAAATTTTAACTGCAATCCATAGCGATAATATGCAACAACGTAAATGTGGATTAAGGCTCTAAGCGTACTTATAATCGCATTGTTAGCACCTTAGTTTGCTAATATGCCTAATAATAATTACTGAAAATTTGAATCTTAATAAACCCGATATGATCAAATTTCATATGAACTGGCTTCTACTGAAATGTTAAAGATTCTTTAATTTATACGGTAGTCCTTGTTCCCTAATTGTGCATACATAGGTTTTTTTTTACGAATTTAGCAGTCAGCTAAATCTTTATGTTGAATTTCGTAATTAGGTGAATGACAATCTTTTTCAGGATCAAATGTTTGACTAAGTAATGGTTGTTACCAGTTCTTGAACATCTAGAAACCACTAGCAAAAAATATAACATTGGAGAAACAACTGTTTAATCCCAATCGGTGTTTATTAGTCTTTAAAAAAAACGTGATGCGTCATCCCATCTCTTCTTTTTGGGAGTTCTTACACGAAATACTTTCGACCATATCATTTATAGAACATGTTAATTTTTTATTCAATTTTCATTACCATCCATTCTTTGAAATGATTCTGTTTTCTTTTTTTCTTGTTTCTCAAAAATCCAAGCTCCGTTAAGCGCTTAAGAGCAGTGCTACATACAGTTTAGAAATCTCTTTCTGGCACCTAGCATTATGTGTCCGGCTAATATTTTTTTTCTTTTGAAAATGGTGTTTTACGATATTGTTGATCCATTTTTTATGTTTTTTACTTCAGCTGTGATATGTAATTCTACTCGATAAATAACAGAATTCTCATAGTTCTTAAGCTTCATCTAATCGTACTTTATAGTTAATGTTATAACTTAAGCTGGACTTTAAAACCTTTGTCTTGATTGTGTTCATATTTAGTTTACAGCACTCCGTATCTCCATAGTCTTATCCTGATCTGGTAACAGGAAGATATCATCAGAAAATTGTGGCTGGTTAAATCTTTCCACCGCGGTGAAATTTTTGGTCTCATTTGTTCTGCTATGTGGACTGTATTGATACTTAATACCTTATTTCCTTAAAATTTCGAACCTCAAGACCAATTTAAAATTTGTAAAGGTTTTTAAAACCGATTATTATAACAAATTTATCTTCCCCTTTTTTAGTCCTTCTTTCCAGTAGCCTACTAAATATAATACCAAAAAGTAATGTGACTTTGAAAGCAGTCATATTCACTGTCTGATAACTTAATGCGATTACAGTTCCTGCGTCATGCTGATAAATAACTGACATGTCAGAGGACTGGCAGCCTCTGAAATCGTGCTACACGTTGTTCAGTTGCAGAATCAAGATGCTATAGTGTTGCAAGTCATAGGTAAAGCTTTGTTCGTGGAAGCGATCTTCCAAAGAGCCGCGTCGAAAGATCTTCTTAGTACTCATTATATCGTCACTGTCCAGGTAATCTTGACGGCTTGTGTAAGCTCACGTATTACCTCACTAATTTCAGAATTGGTGTCAAGGCTTACTGAAAAATGCCAACAATAGGAGATGCAAATAAAAATTATTTCTTTCAACATTTAGAACACGCATGTTATCGTGAATACAGCTGCAGAAAAAATTAATTTCATTTAAGAAAGTTTTCACCACTTCTTCAGAAACAAAATTGAAAGAAAATGACGTTTCCTAATTGCTAAAAAGTTTGCGATTAAGCCACGGCTAAGAAAAACAGAAACACTCTAAAGACATACAACCAGGGAAGTACTTTGATACAAGGCGAAAGTTACCTTACAGTCAATTTGATAGCATAGAACAGACATGAATATAAAAAAACAGTGTATATATCAAACGGCCGAAGTTATGTTGGTGGGATGATGAAAAAGAGATTGAAATCATTAGAAAAATGACGTTAACATTAGGAATAATTCATATCAAAATTGTATTACTTATAGAATAGTATACAAAACTATACAAGCACGGGAAAAAAGAATTATATATTAGGCAAAACTTAAAGAAAATATTTCTGTGATAAACAGAATACCGACAGATGGTGGAAAAAGTTTGGAACGTTTGCGATTAATAAAATTAATTAGAAAGGAAATAGTTTATGTCCCCCATCATGCTTCAAGTACGGCAACAACAAAACGTTGGATTGTAGATCAACTCCAGAAAAATTAAAGAAACGTGTACAGGTTCTAAGCAGTAATATTACTCTCTTCAAATCGGTACAATTATTAAATGATACTTCTAATAAAAATACTTTAGCCAAAAATTGGAGCTACGCTCACTGTAAATCGCATGATTCCTTCTTGAAGTGCGGCATGAAATCTCGAAGAAATATTACCAAATTTACGTGCGTGTGCTTCTAGCAAATACCGAGAAGGGAATCCAAAATAAATACTGCAATGCAAACCACTCTGTACAAAGAAGAAAGGAAGACCAAAAAAGAGGTGATCAAACAAGATCAACAACGAAATAGAAAACGATGACTGACGAAGGTCATCGAAGAGCGTTTTGGTATCCACTGTTGTAATAATATTGCACCTCCTCCACTGTCGCAATTTTGGTTAGTATGTCAATCGTAAGTTTGCTGACCGATGGTTTTGGTCAAGATTTTATTAACTTATCTCGTTTTCCCATTCTCGACTTATTGTCAAACCACCGAACAACCGCTTAGCTCTGTAAGAACACTGAGTATCACTGGGAGCTTGGTTGATGCATATGATTACGCGAGTTTTTAAAAATTTTCGTGACTGTATCAAATTCAAAAATAGAGTATTTCTGGGAACCATTCAGAAATTAATGGAAGTTGTGTTACTGTCTATTTGGCTCTTCCGTAATACATTCAAAGGAACTTGTGAATCTACGTAGCACGTAATTAATTTTCAACGTTTTATTAGGTGTCATGTTGCTAGGATTAAACGACCTAGACCTTATGTGTGAACAGTAACCATTAAAGTACTTGCCGGTAATTCTACAATACATCCGAAGTGGACAACGGTACAGTTTGTGTGTGGATGACTAACGTATTTAAATGTTTCCTACAGTACATCATTCGAACCTCGTATCATGATAAAGTGCGGAGAGGTTAAAAACTGATGCTGCAACATAGTTTACTCTTGATGAAAGACACTAATGAAAACTTAAAATCTTTAGATCTAAAACGCCTTACACATCATCATACAGAACCTGCTGGAACGTGCTGAATCTGATGAGAGCTTTTAATAAATGATTTATAACTCTGATTTGTACTTCTTGGTTCCTGCTGGGCAGGTGTTGATAAAAAAAATTCCATCACCGGTAGCCGAATTGCGTTTCTCTTGGCTCAGGCGTGGGCACGTTGGTCGTGTAGCTGGTGCGGCGTGCGGTAGTATCCAGATTGGTTTTTGCTGCAGGCAGGCCGCAGCATCCGCGGTGAGTGCGCTGACCGGCACTGGCGTGGCCTTGGCACGACCTTGCGGCCAGCGCACCCGTCCGCCCAGCGCCTACACTACGCTGCTCCGGCCCCATGCGTCTTTGTTCCAAGGGCTCCGGTACCTTCTATTGGATGATTCATTCTTCCCCGTGTAAAGGGAAAAATATGTTTAATAGAATGAAAACACAGCTGTATCAGATACGAGATAAGACAAGTTGCATTAAAGGGAAAAGCCTGAGCTTAGGTAGAGTGAAAGAGGAAAGCCGTACCATCAATTGAATTAAATAGGAACTGGCTAAATGATCCGCTTATTTCTAGGATCCCTTTAAAACACTGACACTGTCTCTCTCTCTGTTCAGAGGACGTGCTATTTTTCGTGATGGTCACTTTGGAAAGAACCCCTGTCATCCGTGTCTATGTCTCTAATGAGTGCTCAACATAGTAACTTTACCCTCCTTTTTGAATAGCACTGCATTTCCCTAACATATATATCGTGTTATATACTATGCGAGTGGTTTGGTGGCTCAGTGGTTAAGGCACTTGCTTTCAGACATTCGTAGTCCGCTCCCACGTTCAAATACAAGAAATTCTTAGGAGTTCTGTTTGATCGTATGCCCTACACCAGGCCATTCTGTGGTTCGGATTCCACCTTGAGCTGTAGGTAATGGAACTGGTGTCCTACCTATAAAGGAGCGTCCATAGACCACTTATCTCCATTTTGGCCATCTCTTGTCAAACTATCGTAAATTACATACGGAGATAATTAAATGACGGAAATTAATATTCACAGGCTGTTGTGTGTTCTGTAGCTCATGTTAACTGTGACAAATAATATAAATGGAAAGCTACGTGGCTTGGACCTCCCACCTACCCTTAGCCCAGCGTAGCATTGCAGCAAACCCATCCCGTCCCCCCCCCCCCTCCTTCGACCGAGCCACGTAGTTTGTGGACGCTCCCTAACACAATGACTTTATATGTTTCCTTTTGCAAGATGCAACAAACTTCCACGTTTCGGACTAAGGTTTTTCATACTATGCATTCTATTCAAAGGTTTAACAAATTCATAACATACTGTCCTGGCCTAAATTCAGCTTCTAATAATAAACTTATAAGAAAATTCCCTTTGTCGTCATACTTTGTATTCCTCTGTAGCAAAGTTTATTTAATTTGAATACACGAGTATCACATGCATGTCCTGGTGACGTAGGTGCTTGAGTGTTAGCTACGCGTGCTGAAGATCAACGGTTTGTGTCTAGTCTATAGGATGGGTGGTTTTAATGACGTGTTGTGTTTTTCTGGTGTTGTCCTACACTTGAAAAGTAGCTAAAAACCTTTGGGGATATCTGTATGCTTCCGATACTGTTTTAAATTTAAATAACCAAATTTTTATTTAGTTTTCGTGTGGTATATTTTTTATGTGTAACCTTACTTCACTAAAATAAAACCTAATTAAATCATTTTTCCAGAAACCGCAATCCCTGATTAAACTGAAGCTACTAGTCATAAGCGGGAACTAACTAGGACTCGTATCAGCTCATTTTTCCTACGCCACTTCTGAAATTTTGATTGACTGCATATAGTCCTATTGCTGTAAAGCGTAGTCAAATAATTTTTTTTTTGGAGCAAGCCCACGGACATCGTGAACAAATCTATTTAGAAATCTAGGTGTACTTACAATGCCAACACAGTACATACACTCCCTATTATCGTATTTTTTATTTCTGAGCACTTCAATCTTATTGCTATCATAGGCAGAACAGATTTCTCAGCGAGCCCTAGCACGTCGTCGCGATAGCCAGCATCTGCCAGTATCTGTTGGCAGTGTACGGTGATTGTCTTTTGACATTTACTCCTATTTGCTTTAGGTAGCTCATTAAGTCACAATCGATTTGTTGTATCGTTGTTTAGTTCTTTTTTCCCATCGTATCGGTTGTGATAGTATGACATCTTCGTAGTACAAGAAATTCTCAATGTCGTCATCATTGATGTTTAGATTTTCTCCTTGGAGACGGGTATGATTACTTAGTTAATGATTGGTCCGATTTATCTGTGAAAGCTCGCGTTTTGAAGGGAGAGCTGCGAAAGTAGTTCGATAATGCAGCTGATATTGGAGTCTACTGGTGAAAATAATTGTCCGAGAGTGGGGGGCAAACGTGCAAGAACTTCCTTCCAGATCATATTCGGTTGTCCTAACGATGAATTTTCTTTTCTGGACCTGCTAAGTCCGGGTGTTGTACAGGGGCGCCGACTCTGTGGGTGCTCGGGGGCTCCTGCACCCACGAGAGGTAAACAGTGGGTGCGGAGCACCCATGAGCCTAGACACCAAAACTAATCTCATCAGTAATCGACTTTGGGCGATACCTCCAACGCTGCGTGGTAAGGCAAGACGTCTCGACGAAATCGCGCTTACTTACGATGCGAGCGTGTGTGACTGCGCGTCCAAGGATAAAATAAACACTACGTTATGTCATGCGTATCACCCATGGAGGAAGGAATATATGGAGACGACGCAAGGCACCTTCACCACGCACTGTAGTGAAGCCAGGTAGAGAAAAGTTGGGTGGGGAGACCGCTATATTGGTTGACCATAGGCACAAAAACCTCAAGGGACTCATACGACAACCGTGGCACCGCAAATTGATGATGGATTTTTATGTAACTCGACGATACAGGCCAAAAATTAGGAATAAATTCTTTTGATATCTTGCTTAGTTCTTGAGATATACTGTCTCAAATGTGAGGTGTTATGTGTTGAAATTCAGAAGAAACATTTCAAAAAGTTCAAATTTGTTGTTAGATTCTTATGTAACACGACGAGACAAATCGAAAATAAAGAATAAATTTTTTTTCGAAATCTCGCTCAGTTCTCGAGATATGCTGTCTCAAAAATGAGGTGTCCTCTACTTGACATTCTGCACGTTTATTACTCAAACATGTTAAAAACGCTGAACCAATTTTAATGAAAATAAGTAAGTTTTTGGTCTGGAATGGAATTTTGAAAATTCTCTCTTTTCTGCCTGCCTGTTCACTTATAACTGAATTTTCACGATTATGTAAGACTGTCTAGCCGGTCGCTGCGACTTCGTTGGTGTTTGTCAAGATTTTTTTTTTAAGTCATCAAATGAGTCTGAGCACCCATGTGGTTTTCTAAAAGCCGGCGCCCCTGGTGTTGTATGATATTGTTATTTGCTGCAGAGCAAAACAATCATTTGGTTGGTTAGTTTCGGGTTTGCTGAGGAAATTGTTAACGTCGATATATGTTAAGGTTCTCATGGCCTGGTGGTGAGAGCTGCTGCGAGTAAAAGCAGTTCGACGAGTGTTGTAATCTTTACTCCAACTGAATTTCGATGTAAATCTTGCTGACAGCAGTGATGGCTGTTTTTTCGATTTGAGGTAGGGTGCCATCTGACGGTTGACGTGGCTCCATGAACTTGGTGAGGAGTTGCAGATGAACCTCCCTTATGTTTACTGCGGTGGGTGCTGCAGAGCTGTGAAAGCCTGCAATCCCGCGGGTAAAACAATGTATGACTCATGTGATATCGAAAAGATGTGAAATTTAACAATTTTTTTTGAATTTTTCTTTGAAAAATCGTTAGTTGGATTTTAATAAGGTTTCGATTAATATATTACACGGCGTCCAAAAAATAGGGTAAGTTTCATTCTGATGTAAACCGGAAAAGCTGAGGAATTTAAGACAATTTTTTAAATGTAATTAATGTAAAAAATTCTGGACTGTTTTTAATGTGGTTTAGATTAACGTATAGCCCTTGGTACAGCCCCTGATACTCTTCCAGGAGTGATTTGGTGTGCGTATGTAGATGACCTTCGTGCCCATAGGTGACCTTTTTTTTTTTTTTTTATTTTTTGTCCTGCAGAAGCTATCAGTCACTGGCAGACAGCTGAGGGATGAGATAGTGTCAGATATTTATTTTTAACAAAATGACAGAAAACCTCAATAAGACTATTGCATTAAATTTTGTTTTAAGTTTGGAGACTCCCGGGTGGAAACGATTTTTAAGATTAATCAGTGTTCCAGGGAAGAAGCAATGGACACCACACAGGTTTACACTGCATCCGGAACCACGCAGCCTACTATCAAATTTAAGCCAACAAATATCCTCAGGAGGTAAAACTGATGAACCGTGGTGCCACGTATACGACTACTAATCTAATGCCGAAATCAAGGTAGCGAATGTGGAGCTCTATCTGGATCAAACCCATTCTATGTACCTCAATGTATGGACAATGAAAAAACAAAATTACCAATCAACTTATTACTTATAATTAAATGGTCTACGGTAATATATCATTTGTTTGAAACATGAGCAAATATATTCAGGAAAAAATTAAATTACATACCACATGATGCAGAAGCCATTAAGTTAACTTTGATGTAGCTAAAAAATTAATTTCCATTATCATCTAAATTTAAAAAAAAAAGTGAGGCTGCATGGTAGAAGAAATAGAAAGCAGTAATAAATCGTCTAGCTGATGTTCTCAACAGAGACAGCGGCTTCAGTACCGGCCCTTGTAATACTCCCGAGAAAGCGTCGAGCGCCCATGCCCACTGGCGGCCAGCCTTCGACTGCCCCTGGGCGATGGCGTCGGGTAAAACAATGTGGGGAGTGTGGTGGAAAGGATGGCAGCAACAAGCGAGCCAACGCTATTATTAGATGCGTTAGTTTCAATTTCCGTACAAACCTAATTACGAATGTTACGTATTTTTACCTTAAAATCCTTCATAGTCTGAAGTTTAAGTATACTACTGTTTATGAAAATTGTAACAGCCAGAAGGAATGCTCTGAATCACTAAAAAATCAGAGAATTTTAGAACAGTGAAACCATAAATAAGAGATTAAGACTGCTGAGAGATGGAATGCACGTAGGCCCAGCAGCACCCTCTTGTGTGTCCTGACAGCATAGTGTTACGCCACGCTCAATCGGTCCGTCAGTGACGGCCGCGTAGCTTCCGTGGTGGGCGCAATCGGGCAAACTCCATTGTTGAGTGGCGTAGCGGACAAACACCATGTGTGACGGTATGAGGCAATTACGTATGACTTCGCCTCCTACGTATTGAGTGCAATATAAACAGCAACTGATACATCAGGGAGGTTTTAGAGCCCGAGGCACTGCCTCTCCTGCAGACGGCTCCACAATGCCGTATTTCAGAAGGGCAGTGCCCCGTCACATGTGGCGAGGGATGTGCATGGCTTCTCAGAAGGACGACGGTTACCAATTCTTCCTTGTCTCGACGTTCGGCTGGCATGTCGTACGTAGAATATATGGGATATATTCGGTCAGCAACTTGTTCGTTCTGATCTTCCTGCAACTCTTCCTGGACGCGTCTACAAACCGTATGGTATTGTGTTCTCCAGTAGCATATCCAGACCCTCTTTGATAACATACCACGACATCTAGCACGTTTCAGCTTCACAACGTACTGAATTCTCACGGTCAAAGAGCTTGTGCAATTCTGTAACTCTAGTCATTTGTGTATTGTCATGTCTCTAAAGTGTGTAATAAATTTTATTGTAATCTCATGTACCTGTTGCAATTTTTAAAAACAGTAGTGTAATTTTTTCCAGCACGTCACTCCCCTACTTACAAATGTAAATTTTCCTAACACTTACGATTTTTATTTTTATTGTTATTAATTGATATTGATAAAAGGGATTTGCGGCATCGGAGTTAACTCCAATAGCTATCAGTCACTTGAATGAAGAAGACGGTAGAGTTAGTTGTTGAAATATGGTGTTTTTTACAAAACAATTCGTCACTATACCCGTGAAGATTTCATCGCAACATTACGCGAGGAATGTCTATGTTCTTACAGTTCTGAATTGTCCATAGATTATACAAATTATTAAATTCATCTATCTGTAAGAAAAATAACGTGAATATTGAATTATAAGCAGAATTACAGGGAATTATGCAAAATCTCTAGAAAAAATAGTGACTCAGAATTTAAAATATGTCTGTAAGAAATATGGAAGTTATTAAACATGAGATTTCATAAGCACTATTATTACTGTGCTCACAGAATTTAACTTTAGATTTGGTACATCACGACAGTAACCGTAACTACCACTGTCACAAAGACTGTAAGAAAATGTTAATACGAAATTTTGATCGAATTTCGCAAATTACAGCCGACTTTCGAAAGAAATGTTTTAGAGCACAGGAACCTAATGATCTAGTGATCAAACTGATTCAGACAATATGAAACCTGTTGTATTGAGTTCTTTTTCAATCATGTAGACGATCGAGAAAAACCTACCACATACGAACGCACGAATCAAGCTTTCTGGAGGATGCGATAGTCAGAGTTAGGTTTTCCGTGGCCTACTGAACCGAGTACAACGCCGGCAAGATACCTTAATAAGGCCACGGCAGAATCCCTTCCAGTTCTTTCCCCTATGGTCTCCTCTTATAATGACCTCAACGATGACGAGCCTTAAAGCCCTAAAATATTTGTTCCGCTATGGGACCGTAATGCCTGAACGATCAGACGAAAATAACGATGAACGTGGGTGAAAATTGAGTTTACGAAAAGTTAGTGGAATTTCTGACGTTGGTTTTCTGCATGGTTGGGAAATCATTGCGAGTAAAATTAAACTTATTCATTTCCTTTCATAGTTTTGAGTAATATCTTGACTAACAGGTGCTCTCTCAAAAGGTTTTTTTCCATGCTAATAGTTTATCTTGTAAAATAGTTATTTAGGAATTCATGATGATATCACGGATATCTTCAACTTTGGAAAGTTCATTTTTTCATCCGTATCCACTCTACATCTTCTTTCGTGAATCTTGTCTTGTTCGTTATATTATTGGTCAAAAGCATCTGCTCCACCTCTCCAACTCCTACGACTAAATCAGAACACCTGTGTGGAGGAGATATGATATTGCGTACACAGACAACCATAAATTATGCCTTACGTCCGTCATAAAGAACTGTGCAATTCTCATTACAGTGTGAGTAGCTCTGAGACAGAGGGTGACCCACAATATAAAAGGTATCATAATCATGACTCGTTTGGACCTTCAGCAATTGCCGGAAGTGTGGAATCACCATTTATCCGGTTTGACGATGGTTGCATGGTTGGCTTAAGGATTGCTGTTTTTTGACTGTATGAAATCACAATTCAGGCTAGGTATGTGAGTTTCACATTGTACGAGCCGCACATTGTGTCCTGGTTGAAGAAGAACATGCCTCTGTATTCACTGCTCTGGTCGCTCCCACATTACTTCTGAGCGCTAGGGCAGGCAGTTGATCGAAGTTTCTGCTTCTTTTCTTACAATTACTGTATAGGTAAAAGGTTCGATGACAGAAGGGTGGCATTGTGAACGGTGTGATGTCGATTTGAAATGTCATGGAAGACAACAAGAAGTAATTGCCAGAGGCTACCAGTGATTACCGAATACCGTCAATCACACTTTCCGTGATGTCTACTGCTGTGAAAATAGAAAACCGAATGGCTGCAGGTCATCTTTTTCGGCGAGTCAACTTTCTGCTTGGATACACATTTTGGTTTGTCGTAGGTAGGAAGAACGTTTGTAAGAAACGTGTTTAGTCCCACCACCAGAAATCTCAGTGGCGCTTCCTTGTTTTATGTATGCAGAGTGCTCTGTCGGTCTCCGGTGTATTGCAGAAGTCCGAGGTGCTACTTCAGATGCATCGACTGGTAATGTCATATTTCATCCGGACAACCCTCGTCGGTACAATGCAGCGTTGGTAGAAGACTTCCTGAGATGAGTGCATATTCCCATCAAATCAGTGGCTAAATTTTCCTTCCGGTTTCAGCCCTATAGAACGAAGATGAGATCTTTCACAATATTTTTAATACTACTCATTACTCTATGTATACTATCTATAAACGAAGCTTCACCACCAATTTACTGCGCATTTCTGATATTAGTACGGGAGTGAAAACTTCTGGCCAATAGTATATTTAATTTCTCTTAGGGTCTTAAAATTCATCAAGAAGTTATTAGAGATAGGACTTCATTGGACTAATACTTAGAACTAAACCTGTTAGATTGATGATAAAGTTCGTACCTGGATTCGTGATTACGGGAGCTTAATGCCTGGTTTTTCCATTCAGACATTTTCTATTTTTAAATCCAACCGAATGGTTGCTTTATAAAGGTCATGACCGATTTTTGTTAATTACCTCCAAATAAATTATTTTGCTACTGTAATAATCTAGCTGACGACTTCTAGTAAAGAATTAAAATTACATTACTTACGGAAGGAAGGAAATTATTTGTATCCAGGAAACTTCTGCGAAATGTCTAGAAATGGCATAATAAAATGCACTAACATTGAAGTCTGAACATCGTACCTGTTGTGCCTGCTGTTTCGATTTTCGTCTCTTTTTTAACATAACAACTAAACATAGCGTTTCTATGCGGATCTTAAGTTAAATTTATAAGCCCGGCTTCAGCTGGGCAGTGTTTTCTTGTGTTCCACAAGCGCAGCATCCACAGTGGAAGCAGCCTGGCAGTGAATCAGCGGCCAAGGACGGCAGCCTCACGCGGAGGTCAAAGGTCCGTCAGGCGACATCTCCACCACCAACAACAAGAAGATCCATTATATAACGACCACTACCGTGTCCTGCCGCAACACTTCTGCTCAAACATTTCCTCTATCCTGATTTAACATATTCCATGGCTTCTGAACAAACAGACATCACTATTAGTTTGATGAACAAAATATACAGAGATGGCCCTTCCCTCTTGTGTCAATAATAAGGAATCAGCTTCTGTTATGTTGTCAAAGTTCAGCAACTTGATCGAGGGTGGTAGGTGAGTGGTAACGCTCTGGACACGCATCCAGATTTTGGTTTTCCATGGTTTCGTCAAATCACCCTAGGCGAATGCCGAGATGTTTCCTTCAAAAAGGCCATGACCATATTCCACCCCGTTCCTTGCCCCCAGTTCTTTTCACCCCTCTAATGACCTCTATCGACGAAGCGTAAGGAAAAAAAAAATCAATAACTTGATTCAGTTCTTAGCCACAGTGTCGTCTTTGTTGAAGTAGACAGAACCGTCTCTGTTGCGATTTTGGCTTTACTTCAAATACTCTTTGCTGTGTGGCCGTTTTCTTGTGATATAGAATTAAAAGTCTGATTGTGATCTGGCTCCTACTTCTTCAGTATTGGTTGGTTGGCAAATAACAATCGTGCAAAATACAAGCTTTGCTTTGGACTTAAACTTTTGGCTCCTACTTTTCAAACCACTTTCCTTTATTTAACGTAAGAGCCGATGAGATATACATCATAATTCCCGCCTCATTTGCTTCCAAACCAATATACAGATCACCAGGAAAGTTTGCACTACGTGTTTAATATTCAGTCTTTCAGAATAATTTCCGACATCCTGTATTCTGTTGTGCATCCTCAAAAACCAATCGCTGATCGTTTCCTAAACAAGCTGGGTGCACATATGAGCACACTTCTCTAGTATATTGATTATTTGTGAAGTGCTTGGAAGATGGTTCAAACTTGGTGCCGAGAATTTGCAAAATACTCAATGAAAAGTTTGGTACCGCGTGCGGTAGATATGCCTTTATGGAAGAACGACGTTTTTGTCCTTGAGCATGGCGGAATGTTTTTGAAAGCTTGAATAATTCTGAAAAGGAACTCTTCACTATACGACTTCGCTGTGAGTACCTTCTGTATTTACAGCACCACGCGCTTCACAAGTCTTCTGACGTCGAAGTAGACGCTGTTCATTTTCTTCTTCAAAGATAGAGATTTTCACACAGTTTCGGAATTTATGGGCACGATATGTGGGTAACGATACGTTTCGCCACCAGTTACGATGCTTATGATATAATGAGATGATTCACTTTGAAACTTCTTGAACGTTTCGGGGAAATATAAGGCATATAGTACCATCCGCTCATTTGTTAAGGCAATGGCTAACCAAGAAGAACGTACTTTTCTAACTTGGAAGTGTAGAATGGCGCGAATATTCTAACTCGCTTCTGTTCAACGATAAGCCATACACCTATGAGTATCTTCATGACAACATATGTTTTATTTTTTTTTATAGTTTTTTATGACAGACGAAATTTGAACTTATAGCATATGCCAGCTGAAATTCCAACTTTGAGCCTTGATGCAACTTGGATATAGTAATATAAAGCATAATCCCAAGATCATGAGTACGGTCACGGGTCGAGAATAATTCAAAGTTGGCAGACAGGATCAGTTAGGTGATTGCCTCCTTTATCCCGGGTCTGCCGTTGGAACATGCTAATTGCTGTAGCAAACGCCAACATAACAGCCAACTGCATCCTTTACATTCGAAAAGGAACGTCACTACCACTTCCATGTGTCCGGAGGATAGTGCGTGGAATGAACACAAGAAAATCTTTTACAAATTCACTCAACACTTTTAGTTTAGGCGCTTTTAGGGACAAAAAATTAGTTTGCAGGGTCACAAGTCACGCTATCGTGACGCTGCCTGACCTGATGTGATTCTTGAGTTTGATCATTGTTTTAACTCTTCAAGTCGATTAAAACAAAAATAAATTAAACTGACGTCTAAAAGCGACAAAAAATTAGTTTTAGAAGCTTTTGAAGTCAAAAGTCATGATCACGTGCCCTGGTCTGACTGAAACAAGAACTTCACATTAAGGGTTCACTTCGAAAAAATTACTGTTGAATTTGTAGGAACATAGAAGTATTACAGAAAAACGGAGGCAATCTCAAAATGTAGCAGATACCACGAGAAAAATCATCTTCTAACAATGGAGCCATTTACTCTTAATACTGATCAACCCCTAGAACCGAAGTTGTAGCGCAAGATTTCACGGTATTCCGCGTTAGATAAGTACGACATCTTGACACTTCATAAAGGAGAAACCAACATCTTGTGGTCATTCTGTTAGCTACAGTGCATGTTAAAGCATTTTCAAAATACAATAACTTCTGAAAACGCGCAATCATCAGTTACGTCGTATCGCAAAACTTTCCACCTGACCTTAAATGTTGATATTATCGCCATTATCATTTTTCTTTTTATCTGTTACCCTTTTACACTTCGTCTTAGAGATCGCTAGTAGGTTTTAGGTGACGCAATTTACATCGCATGAACGTTTGGTTCTCATAAATCAAAGAGGTACGCTATGCACAGTCAATATGTTAATGCTCTGCTTCCGTTTAGCTGGAGTTTCCCAACTACTTGTCCTTTCGTTACGGATGGTAGAGACTATTGCATCATGCTTAATACATTTTTACGGAATTCATTTTGAAATTAAGAGGAGGTGAAATTTCAACCACCGGTTACATAGTTTTGAAATAAATAAATTTTATTCTATACAAGATTTGTTATGATAACTACATTTTAGGTTATGGAAAATAAAACTAATAGGGAACAGATTTAGTACCAGAATACAGCAGAGTAGAGGTATCTAGGAACAATGTTTTAGCATAAGCGAGCACCAACTCCGTTAGAAATTAAATTTAGAGCCTGGAAATTGATCACACGCGTAAGCGAATTGTCGCAGTGAAACAGGCGACAGTTAGGGGTGAGTTTCGTCCAAGTAATGTGATAAATTTACACTTTATTTCTGTAGTTAGTACCTAGGAACATTTAACACACTGTGAATTTAACAACAGAAAAAACTGCTGGCTACAATTTTAAAATTACTTAGTGCCTTTAAACAACGCGACTTCCTCAAAAAAAATAGAAAAAACGTTACGAAATTGAATATTTAATTCATTTCTTTCATATTAATGTTTCTACATGTATTTCAGAAGTTTCATTAGATTTTGAATTCTATTATTTTCTTTTTGGAAGGAAGTAATGATGTCACCGCGCCATTCTTCGATCTAAGTATTAAAATGTCGCTACAGCGTAGAGATATATTCACAGCACAAACAGGCTTTTCAGATAAGAAGAAAACTAAATTGCTTCTGGCTAAGAGTGCTGGGGGTTCATATTTCGCTGGTGAAATACGTCATGTCTGTGATCCAAGAAATAGTTTTTAACGATGTCATATTCTGACTGCATGTAACCGAGTAGTTTTAGTGGGCTCAAATTCGTGTTGCTGTGTCTATTCTATGACCTTAGTACCTACCTTCTTGTTTTTTTGTTCATGGAGAGGTCTGATTTTGAGCAAAAAGCCCTCCGCTGGCAATAATTCTTATGAATGTAATGTTGGTAACGTTAGTGACCACAGATACAATATTCCTAAAAAAATACAATAAAACAATAAAATTAATACTTAACACGAAAATCGGTGGAAGTTAAATACCAATTAAACATTAGTCATTGTTTTGCTGCTAATATGAGACAAATGTAGCATACCACCTTGCTTATATCGTCAACACTTATCGATTATCGACTATAGTGTAACATTTGTTTTTTGTGTTGAGTTATTTCTTAAAAAACGAGTAGTAGAGTTCTTATTGCTATGTTGCGCAGTTCAGTAGGTTCTGAGATCACACAAGATTCCTGTAACAAAAAATATCCAGATATCTTTTCGTTTATCTCTCGCTGTGTCGGGAGAGCTGTCGGATGAAAAGCATCTCAGCAATTAGTCCTGTAGACAAAAAGCCTGGTTCGGTTACTGCGAGAGCAGAGAAGTGTCTACCCTGGTTGCTGAACCCGAATCGACAGTTTACCACGCCCATGTCTGCGTTGGGGCGGTTTGCGCAAGCGTCATGCCCATAGCAGTCGCCTACTCGAACCAGGTACCGGCTGCTACCGAGCGAGGCGATACAAGTAGCGGGCATCTGTTGTCGTATTTAAAACTGGAAATGAATAAATTCATTTTCCTGTTTTTCTCGTCAGAAATAATCAGTAGTGAATATACATTTTCTTGTTTAGAATAAACTCACTCTTCTGTCAATAGTTGTAACACAATTTAAGAAAATCAACTTTACTATGTTGAGAAAGATAAATCAAGGAAATCATCACAGTTTGATATTCGCCAGTACACTAACAATTCTTAAAATACTGTATGGTCAACACATTATTTTAGGGGCAGCTAACCCCGTCGCATCGTAACTCATAAAACACAAGAGCGAGCTTGGTATTCAATCCGAATGTTGACCCTCTTGAAGGAGTTATACATAGCCTGGTATTGGAGTTAGGGTGGTCCGTTCCTTCCCAAACCGTGTTAGGGAGACATACAACTTAACGTGGAAACCGGCGTACTTCAAATTACACTACCGAGCGTGGTGGTGTAACGGCTAGCGTTATGGCCTCGCATTCGGGAGGACGGCGGTTCGAATCCCCGTCCGGGCATCCAGATTTGGGTTTTCCATGGTTTCCCCAAATCACTTCAGGTGAATGCCGGGATGCTTCCTTTAAAAGGCCATGGCCGAATTCCTTCCCATTCCTTGCCCCCCATCCTTTCCCGTCTCTAAAGACCTAGTTGTTATAGGAGACGTTAAGCAGTTAAAAAAAAAAAAATCAAATTACACAGGAAGCTGTACCAGAGGTGAAGGTCGGGTTAAGGGACAATGAAAATCCCCGCTGCCACTGGAATTTGAATTGGGGGCCTTTCGATCTCCAGTCAGACTCTTTAACCACTGGGCCTTTCATAAGACAAAAGTAATAGAAGTTGTAATTTAACTGCATCGACTAAATATGTAAATTCATGAGTGCCATTCCCTCAATTCTGTCATACAGTAATAAAAGCCGTGAATTTTAGTTGGTTCCAGTAATGCAGTGGGTAGAAAATTGGCTTTGATTTACATAAGAAACCACTTTCACACTCGTTTGAACTGACTTTGGTGAAATAAATTTCTAAACACCCTACCCATTTTTCAGTTCCTGTTTTACTGCTGTGTTTGCTACAGTCTTAAAGCGATCGTTATATGACGTTTACAGTACAATTATTAATACCGACACAACAGTAAACATTCAAAAAAAAAAGTTTCGAGAAGATTAACTTGGATTAATCTGTCAACTGAAGTTGGGAGAAGATTCTATTATTTCTATTATTTTCGTATTTATATGGAATGAGTGAATATTTGTGCAGCAAGGGCTGTCATCAATATTAAACTTACATCTTGAGCACAGAGACACTTTACTAACTGACCTTCAGATTCACGTTTCCCGATTGGCTCGACGTTTTTTGACGTCAGAGGTATAGCCAGAGTTTATTAACAAAACAAAAATTAAGGGTAATAGTAAAACAGCACTTCATATATATTAAAGGACATTAAATAAAGGAGGCAAATGTTAAATATCGCTTTTTCGCTAAACGTTCATTACTGTTACTCCGGTTACATGGTACCAATAAGTTATGGACGTCTCTCAACTACCTGGATACCAAATTCTAAATTCTACTTAGCGATCCTCAAGAAACTTGCCACTGTTATTTAGTTCTGTTATGCTTAATTTTTTACTATACAATACATAGACTATTAAGTAAAAACCTTTCAGTTTGGCAAAAAAAATGTTTTTTTTTTAATTTTTTTTTTTTTTAAACTGCTTTACGTCTCTTTTTAACATCGAGGTCTTTAGAGACGGGAAAGGATGGGGGACAAGGATGGGGGCAAGGAATGGGAAGGAATTCGGCCATGGCCTTTTTGAAGGAAGCATCCCGGCATTTGCCTGGAGTGATTTGGGGAAACCATGGAAAACCCAAATCTGGATGCCCGGACGGGGATTCGAACCGCCATCCTCCCGAATGCGAGGCGAGAACGCTAACCGTTACACCGCCCCTCTCGGAAAAAAAGGGTATAACTCATACGTATCCATGAGAGAAATCATTGTTATTTCTTGACTGATGGGTAACATTTCACATCAAATTTCATAGAAATAAAGTTTCATGGAACAGAGCTAAATCATAACTGCATATAAAAGATCTCGCAATCATACAATAATTAATTGATGAACAATGTCTCAGTTTGTTTCACAGGTTCTTATTACCTTCATGCTATAACGATTAAAAGTAAAATTCTCATATCGATTGCTCTGACATAAAATTCAATAAACACGAGAAAAATTTCAGGCCTATACCTGTAACGATCATGTCTCCCCCGAGTTTAACGTTTACACTGATTATGCGATTGTAGACTATTTCACAATTCATGTCTCTTTCACCGTCTTTTACATGTGAAAATTATTGGCCACCTTTATATCAACTAAGAAAGATTAAGGAGATCGCAATATTTAAAGGCTTAACTTGGTCATTGTGTAGCGGTCCGTAAGGCTGAGATATCAAGCTCTTCGCCTTCGTTGCCGAACTAACAACTGGAAGAAAAGTTACTCGAGATTATGCTCGTTATTTAGTTAAGCATCAAAAAAGAAATAAATTGTCAGAACACCGAAAGAAAAGTATGTATTTCGTCTAAATATTAGTTTCTTTTCGTCTATTTTTATTTGTTCGATGTAAATGTTTCCTTATATTCTCTATCCAAAGATATCGCAATTACAGTAGACTAAGAAATATCTACATTACGTCATTTTCAAGGTTAGGAGCGCTACAGTCTCTAAAGACCTCGCTGTTAGACAGACGTTAAGCAGATAAAAAAAAGGAGCGCTATGTAATACCAGTTGTATTTTGTTAAGTAACTATGAGGAAATGAACTGCCAGAATCCAGAATACTACGTTCAATCCGTTATTTTTGACGAGCTTACAAAATATTTATATACATTGTAGATGTTTCCGCTATATTCTAAGTCACTGCCATAGTAAAGGCGAAGAAATGAATTGCCAAAACACTGAAATAAAAGAATATATTGCGTTTAAATTAATTATTTCTTTTACGAAACTTAGCCTTTTATTAGTTATTTATTCATTCGGTATAGACATTTTCGTTAAATGCTGTACATTAAAGTATGTAAGATACAAGATTTAATTTTCGAACAGCAATGTTAGCGCAAGTTTTGATTAGACTAAAATTTAGCATGGGTCAGAATGAAAACTGGCATTTGAGGTTATAGCAGAGGGATAAGACCTAGAGGTTTTTTTTAAAAAATAATTATTTGTTTTGACGAGTGCTATGTTACTGAAAAAATAATAACTAATATTACACAACACAACGTAAGTTGTTAAGATTCATTTTTAATTTTCTTTATTTTCACTGACACAATATAACTAATGTTATTATTTCGTATGGATATAAGAAGTTCGAACTGTGTCATCCATTCAAATGTTATAGTATGGATCTGAATCACAAAAAGTCGTAAGAACTCGTGAAGGTTTGGGTCTCGTTTATATCGCGATGCACGATGTCACAGTGAATGTATTAATGTGTGTGTGATCGAAGTTTCGATTTTATAGCTGCGCTATTGATGTATTATGTGGTTACGTTGAAATGCAACCTGGACCAGTATGACAACAGGGGAATTGCACTGAGCGTTATTTTATAACAATTCTGTTTAGTTAAGCAACTGCGAAGACATTGCTTGCCAGGACACTCCGTTGAACCCGTTATTTTTAACGAGCTTTAAGTCTAATTACCTAATAAAATGTTAATTGTCCCAGTACTAACTAAACTGTTTCTCCCAACTATTTTTTTAACATATTATCAAATCTTTAATCATCGCCTATCGTATTAATGGTTTGTTCCAGCTGCTTGCTGATGCAGTGGCTTCTTATCCTTGTTGATCACATATCGTATTTCAATAATCCGTTTATAAACTAGTAGCTTTCAGAAGATGAAATTATATTTTGTACCCTACATTAAATGATGTAAGAGAGGCTAGATAACCTTAATATTTCTAGACTATAGGGATCTTTAAATAAACAAGTTTTTCCGATTTCATGTACATTTGTGAAATATGGGAGACTTTTTCATTAAAAAAATTTCTGTCCAAGAACTAAATGTATAACCCGAGAAAATAAATACAAGTAGTATAATTTAATACAGTCACGATTTAGTAACAGGCCACATAAATACGGAATTGATCGCTATTTATATGATTCACCAAATTCTGTCACAGTCTTACATATATACATTCCGACATCGTGATGAAAATAGCCTTCATCTGTGGGAATCTGTAGATCACAGTTTTCTTAGAACAGAGTATTTTCCTCTGCTTATGTTAAAATGAAAAGGAAAAGAGGTATTTACTGCTGACCCATGCAGTCACGAAAATCGATTAAATATGATATACGGGGAAAAAACGAAATTTCTATCGAATTTCGCTAAGTATATCAAACTATGTCCTAACAAATAGGTTATTTGGCGTTTTCATTTTAGCAGTAGGTACTAAAACGAGGTAATAAATAGGAACTATCATTACTTCTCAGTGTCAACAAAGAACTGAATGAAAGGAATGCCTTCTCCGATTTTATTCAAAAGCTGAACACTTCGAAATTACACACGCTTTCTCACGTCCCTCTAACGCGTTAAAATTACAAATTGCGCCACTCGCAGTAAACGCCGGTTGGTTGGTTCGCGGAGTCCATACAGCGCAATGTGAAAGTGCAGCCGCGCAGACAGTAGGTGGACTCGCCTTATTACTGAGCTTCGATTAGTGCGAACTTGTTTCTCAGTATGATGAACGCGACTTTCACTGCAGCTTGCGACAGCCGATTGTCAAACAACATGAAACAAACAACCAAACACGCCTCTCATAATTCGTTGAGCTTGAAACCATATTTCCTTCTTACTTCTGCTGTAATAAGCACACACGAGCTTCACTGAAACAGATTGCTGTGCATTACATGTTCAGAAGCTAAATCATATCGCTCTTCAATAATACGATTATACTAAACTGCAGTATATTAACGTAGCCTCATTGTAATGATTTTTCCACGTTGCTATTTAAATAATCTTCATATTATGGCTTTCGACAGCTTCATCAAACGACTGAAGTGTAAATCTTTGGTTACATATATTCTTGCCAACAAAATGTTTCCGGGCTGACAATTTTACCACTAGTAAATCACTAGCCTAGCAACAAAATGCTATCCCTGCAGGGAAGTAATGCGCAACAGGAAACCATGAAATCTATGAATTCAAAATTATTCTAATTTTCTATCGCGAAGAAATCTAGATTATTAAAAAAAGTTTTTCATTTTTTAGAAATTATTTCCATAATTGTTACCAAGGAATTATAATTGACTTTGGAATAGTTTTTGATTAAAAAATCCGTAACACTGTAAGACTGCACTTTACTTTTTGGGCTTTAGAGCTGCGTCTAGAGTAGGAAAAAGTATGAATATCTGCTTTTCCCAAGATCAAAAGCCATTCTTCGTTCTATGTGGCTATTTTAAGTGAAGTATTAATCTGTTTTAAAAGCAACTCTTTAACACAATTCAGAAGGTACTTGCTAAATTCGGAGTCAAGTCAAATCCAAATTTGTTTAACGTTTACCGCGTTTTATAAAACATACCATTTTATTTTCATTAGCAACAAACTACTTGTGTGGTAATCACGGCAATGATTGCCAATTAAAGAAATTTATTTCTTTTTCAAATCGAAATCCGTTCCACACAAAAACAGAAAAAAAGCAGAACAAAGGAAAAACAAAAGTAATTTGCTTACATGCTGCCAAACTTCACTAATAACTCATCTTGATGGCCATCAAACTGTTAGCGGATACCGGGATATATCGCTTTCTAAAACTGCACGGAGTGGAAACTGTCCTCTTGTAAGGAGTAGGAGACACATATTCTAGAGCTAAAAAATGCAAACTAACCCTAAAATTATCCCTATTTTCACTTAGAGATGTTAATTTGATTTCTTATGGGTATTTAATCAACTCCCGCTATTCACGCTCTACGGGAGGACGCCGGTTCGAATCCCCGTCCGGGCATCCAGATTTGGGTTTTCCATGGTTTCCCCAAATCACTCCAGGCGAATGCCGGGATGCTTCCTACAAGAAGGCCATGGCCGAATTCCTTCCCGTTCCTTGCCCCAATCCCATCCCGCCTCTAATGACCTCGCTGTCGACGAGGCGTAAAGCCCAAGCAAAAAAAAAATATTCACTCTCTAGATTGAAATGCTATTTTATTTAACCAGGTAACAATGTATTTGTTCCGCGAACCATGACATAGATTGCGGAGTGTCTGTAGGAATTTTGGTAACTGTGCGCTGCAAAATTCAAATCCAAACTGATTTACGTAACCTTTGCATATAACATGTAGTCTGATTCTAAATTTAATAATTTGTTTTTTTAATTGAATTTTCTTTGAATACCTGCTTGCCGCGTTCTAATAATAATCTTCAGATATCCGTTTGATTTTTATTGACAGGTGTGATAAAATATATTTCTAAATTTTGCTCTTCAGAGATGCAAAGATAGCATAGAGAGTCACTAAAAAGTTAAATACATTAATTTGTAATACATTAAATTCTTTGGGTCATCAACTGGGTGGCTTGTGATAGACAACAGATTTAATAAAAAATAGCTTTTAGTGACTGATTTCCTTAGTTCGGCCTTAAAGGTTCCATTTCAATATAATAATCTTGGTTTATAACATTGTCTCAGGAAAATTTATTGTTGTATCGAATAGAAATAGAGTTGAATGGCCTTTCTATATCTTCCATACAGGTAAACGGAATTGTTGAATCAGTTTCTTGGTTGGAAAGATTCAATTAAAATATTGATGTTTACAACAATTGCAATGATTTACTTCTGTAACAATCGACTATTTGAAGAAATGTTGCAATCTAAGAGTGCAGTTTAACGTTTGTATTGTATTAGGGTCTATTATTTACCTTCTAGTCGTTTTCAAGTCAATTTCACGATCAGTCATTTTATATTTCGCATTTTAAAAGAAGATACTGCTCCAGAAAGTTGGCTCACAGGTGCCCTTGCCTATGTACGGATGGGGCATAAAATATCTAGTTTCTGCTCCAGTCGTCACAATTAGGAAAATCGCCAAAATGAATGTGAGAAATGCATGATGTAGAGAATAATTTTTACCTCAGAAACCAAGACGGCATTCTGAATATCTGTTCTATGTTTTGACTGAAACGAACAGAAATCACAAAAGAGCTTTTAGAGGTCACGTGGAAAATCGAATTCTTTCATAAATAATCGCTGAATTGTATGAATTTACTATCGATACTTTACTGTTATAAAAAAACTAATGCAGTATTTTGTGCAGAAAGTATTACTGACGAATAGTCTGAAACACAGCTCGCGGAAGCAAGAGTTAACTAAACTTTAAAGATGTTACTGCGACCTTGAAATTTAGAACTTTCATGTGAATTTAAATGTATCTCATAAACATGAAATTTGGTCGAATTTTTTTTAACACAGTTAATATACTAAATCCTGGAAACGCTACTGGTAAACTGGTTTGTCAAAAAGTCCTATTAATGTCTCAAAATGTTGAAAAACAGTGTTTCACAGAACCACAACAATAAATATCCGTGTATATTGTTCATAGAATTGTCTAGATATAGTAGAAAGTGAAAATTCGTTCACTTACCTAAATTCAAATATTATATAATTGGATCATATTCTCTTTTCCATCACATACAGATTGATTAATAATGACCTGAGCTAGACGTCAGCGTAATTTCATTAAATTTAATTTGAAACAACTCATTAAAATTCCTTTTGCAAGGTATAGTTAGCTATTTCCTATATCATGCAATTGGAAAGTAACGTGTCTCGTCAATTTATGGTGCTTAAATTTTATGGGGAAGTATTAAAAGAAACATAAATTGAGTGTAGAGATCTGTCTATTAATGGTCGTAGCTTGTATTGTAATCTCGTTAATTTAAATTCTTTATGAGGTACTCGTATAAATTCAGCAACAGCATGACTTCCTCCAGACTGATGAGAAAGACCACCAGCACTGGCTTACATGAGAGACTTCACGTGTACTTACTTTAAAAAAACTGTGTCATTAAAATAATTCATCTCATATAATACACAGTCAGAGAGCAGTATTTGCCCTCTGTAACGTAAAATTCAAATTTTTTTAAATATATAATTTTAATAGAAACAAAACATTTGACGTTTATTGCCGAACTATCGCAAGTTCTTGAAAAGTATATGCGAAATATAAAAATAAAAAAATAGTAAAAGACACGTAGCTTACCATATTTCTTATACCCCAAAGTGTATTAACATCGATAACAACAAATTTAGGAGAGATTCATAACACATTTAGTACTTAGGAAATGGATTAAATATGGACAGCGCCTGTTCGTTATTCAGGTGCAACCCGCAACTCAGACAGACCAAGCCGTACAGAGGACTTTTCCCTACGGTCTTCTCTGACTAATAAAACCTCTTTCGAGATGAAGTTATCCAAAACCCGTAAATGGTCATACAATCTCGAAAATTAATTTTTATTTCAAAATACTCGAGCATATAAAAGAAAACAAACTAACAGGAGGTATGAAAATAACTAAATGCGAATGTAATAAAATAAGATTTAGACAAATTGGAGAAAAATTAACATCCCCAGGGCTACGCTATTTGCCAAACCAAGAAAATATGGAAGTAATATTGTCTAGTTCCACCAAATGGTAAGCATCCTGTTCTCAATAAATGTCGGGAAGAGAGACTAACAACACGAACAAGAAACAAATAAATAGTGTAACAATGAAAAAATATTAATAAACAGAATACAAAATGTAAGCCGCGAAAAAATGTCAAATTTTGAAACAAATTACAATTATAAAGAATATTTCTGCATTTTTGCATGAAAAAGGTTTTGTTTGTCATCTCCCTTTCACCTCTTCCCCTCACTTCCCGGTCATTATCGTCTCCGAAGTGTGTAGTATGCCGAACTGGATGCTTGAAAACTGTATAATCCAAAATAAATCAAAGAGCTGCATTTATTATTAATTTAATGAGACGCAGATTTTTCATGTCGGGTGTTCATGGTAACCAGTAGTAAAGGAAACGAAGTGACTGCCCAACCGTGGAAAACCCTGTCAAGTCTAATTAGTTCCTCATTGAACATATCTGGCCTTTAAGATGCCACTTTGTTATTGACACATCCACGATTGTATATAGAAATAAGCTTGTGGGAGTTCACTGTAGGCCTGCTATTTTATATTTGAAAAATGCAAGCACCCTGAGGCCTGCAGGTTAGCTGTCAGTGAGTGTATTCTGAGAATCTGAAATACTATCAAACCTGCAGTGAATATCTCGCTGAGTTTTAATAAATTGCAAAGTCATGCTTGTCGTCTGAAAGTTTCAGTGAATGACGTCCCAGAATTGATAAGAAAAACACCAACATGACATTGAAACGAGATGGCACTTTTTTGGGTACAGATGAACTTTTACGAAGCCTCATTACATCAGCTGTTATTATCTCCTTCTAGAATGTTTTGTTGCTGTTTGGCCAGACCACAACCCGACTGTCTTTTTCCTCTTGTTATATCACTCAATGTATAAATGCTGCCACAAGTCGGTACGAATTAGTATTGGCATTGAAAAAGACAAGAAACCAGCAGCCTACAAAAACATACTGATTACGTTGTATACAGACTAAATCCATTATAAGTAATGGATCAATTGATAAAACTGTGTGATACATATGGCTGTTGCCACGTCTGTACGTAATGGTAGTGCTAGTACTGCTCACCAATATTGTTTATTTGGAAAAAATTCATATGAAAATATTTTATGGTAGGATTAGGCCTGTGGATAACGAAGTCAATGCTACTGATTGAAAAGTAAACGAATCAGTTAAAGATGGTAATAGGGAAGATTAAGTATACTTCTTTCAGGTGGTTGGAGTGAAGTGGAGGAAGAGCCTACATTTGAATTCTAAGACAATAGAGGATGTAAAATGTTCTCCTTCTGTTAGAACAATACAAAGAAGTCGTCAGAAGATAAAAGAAGAACACAATATATTTGTACCAACATGTAATTTAAAAGGGAAGTCTACACTCGTATATTAGCTAAAATAAGTTAAGCTGATGTACTGTAACTTTCGTTTGGTCGGTGTAACTTTATAACCTGAATTGGTGGAAATAAGAACTTAACCTCCATTCGACCATAAGGATTCGCTCTGCAATATATGAAGAGGGACAGAGACGATCTCAAATGTAGTAGGTGGATCATATCCTCAAAAAAAAATATTCACATACGTCCTACCAAACGCAAATGTTCCTATTTTATCTTAAGACAGGTGAACTAATCGATTAATTATCCCCACGTTCTAAATGAAAATCTGGTTCTTGCAGTATGAGTGCGGTAACAGATAGTCTACGCGTTAATGTTGAATCGTCCGCGGAACATCTGACGCGCTTAGCGCCCACGGTGTTCTCCCATTTAGGCAGATCACGAGACGGTGGGCCGGTACCGTATAGTGACATTTATCCCGTCTGTCGTGGGACGCTGGACCATTGTTCGCGGTGCGTCACCACCGGCGTAGTCGTGACTGCCTCATTGTTGAAGGCGACAGCTTCGAGTTGAGAAACGAGCCGCCCGGCGAGTTGCCTCACTCTGACGTCACCTAAAAACCTTCAATTTCAGTTTGTATTATTAACAGCAGTTTCAAATAAACAGCTAAAACTATGCATAAATAACGAGTTATGAAGTTTAACCTTTTTGTGCGATTTTTGTTCGCAGAGGAAACGAAATTTCTACTGTATGCGACGATATTAAATAAAACAAACTCTAATTAAGTAGGTTATTTGGTATGATATTAACTTTTACAATATTAGTTTTCGCCGAATTCTACCATCTGGACACCGAAACTTCTCTCTTTTGCTGGTCGAAGATCATTGTCCGGCCTCAGTACAACCATCCGATTCCTACTTCCTGCCTAACATATTCCTATTTGCATTCGTGCCCACTCTTCACTTACAAATGCTCAACCCATTCTCAACACGGCCTAAATTATAATAATCTCGAAAAATAACTCCAACTAAACTGAGTGCAACAGTAAAATAAGTTCGTATTTATTCCTGGTCTCATAGATGTTCAAAATTTTAAAGAAATCAGGTCTAAAATACCGAGATAGACTTGAATCTTACGATCAAAAACAATTTTAAAAAATCTTTGCCTCCACGGAGATTTGAACCGGTGACCACGACCCAAACACCAGTAAGCAAGCGCTTTAACCATTCAGCTACCTGACCGCTACACAGATAAACGGTACAGAGACCTCCATATCAAACGCGTCTGTCTGTCGCCGTTCAGTAATTTTTCCAAATTATAAGAGTTCATACATTATTTATACAGATAATTTTTCAACCAAATGTAGACAGTATTTTTCTTCTTGTTTAAAAGGATAAGTGTGCAAAGTTTCATCGAGATCGGATGGAAACTGTGGATTTATTTGTATGAAGAACAAACAAACCAACAAACATACATTCATCTTTTTATATATATAGACTAGCTCGTACGCGTGGATTAAGATTTTTTTTTTTTGCCAGAATTGAATACTTCCGTATTTATAGTATTATTACTGCGGTTCACACACACTGACTGCAAACAACCCCTGAAGGATCATTATAATGTAAAAAAGTGTAAACCTACAGCAATGCAAGACTACCAACGATTTGCCTCGCATTGCACCCCTAAATTTGTAATATCTACAGTTTAACATTCAATCCGAATAACCGACGGCCCAGGCGTGACTCTTACGATCAAAAACAATTTTTAAAAACCTGAGCCTCCACGGAGATTTGAACCGGAGAGCACAACCCAAACATTAGTACGCAAGCGCTTCAGCCACTGAGCTACATTACCGGTACACGGAAAAACAGTAGAGAGACCTCCATATCCAACGCATCTGTCTATCGGCGTTCAGTAATATTTCGAAATTGTAAGACAATATATATTATTTATACAGATAATTTTTCAACCAAATGTAGACAGTATTTTTCTCCATGTTTCAAAGGATAAGTGTGCAACGTTTCATCGAGATCAGATGAAAACTATGGATTTGTGTGAAGAACAAACAAACAAACATACATACACTCATCTTTCAATACATAGATTTGAAGGTTCCTTAAACAGAAATACCTTTGTTTTGAAATGACAAAAGCTTAATAACAATGTTGAACCATACGTTCGGAATATATAAGCAAGCAATGTCTAAGATTTATAAACGATCACAAAATAATATATTTTTTTCTTCTTTATATATGAAACACAAAGCATATTACTTGCGAATTTAAAATGCTTCACTTAAATCATATTGTTTGGGGGGCGCGGAACATTACTATCTGACAATAACGATTATGAAGCATCTCAACATATATCTGAACTGAAATATGAATCTGGTCTTTCAGAATCATACTCTATTCGTGTCATTAAATTGTTCGGTTCGTTTAGTGAAATCAAAGCAATAATTTGGTAAAAGCTACAACGTAAAACATTACCAGCAGTTCTAAGGTTTTTCTCCTTGAAGAGATGTTTTTCTGATTGTAAATAAGTATATACTGGCCAACCCAGTGTCGTAAGGACGTTTTTACCTGTTGTGTAAATTTATTTCCCTCCTAGGAAAGAAACACGTACGTTACCACTGAGGGGAGAGGACGCTGTCGGTTGGAACAATTGAGCGGAGACCTTCGACCCGACGCCGGTGGTCGTCTGGTCGCGACGCCCACGACGCCGAGTCGCCGGACCACGCCCAGTGGACCAAGGTCAGCCGCCGCCTTGACCCGAGCGACGCTCTGAGGGGTGGACACAAGGACAGCTAAGCGGACTCATTGATTCCACCACTGACCGCTCTACCGCACCGGATACGTGCGACTGATGCTAGACATCGGCTTGTTTGTACGAAAAGAGACAAAAAAAAAAAAAAACCTGCACCGCTTGCCTTATTTCTTCTTTTATGCGAAACGCTGAAAGAGAGGTTAATATAGTTATCAGTTTGTAATTCCTTTCCACCACAACAACGTCACGGTTCAATACACCACTGTCGTTCCTTGCACTTCGTTAGTTATTAGCCGAGAACTAACGTACGTAATATGGGATTCTGCCAAAAATAGTTAATTGCCTGCTTATGACATTGATTTTTTTCTTCTTTCTTTATGCATCGACGACGTAGAGGTCATTAGAGGCAGGAAAGAAATGGGGAAAGAAACGGCTAGGTATCGCCTTTTGAAGGAATCATCCCAGTATAAGCCTGGAATGATTCGGGAAAACCGTGGAAAACCCAAATCTGAATGGCCTTCCAGGATTCGAACCCACGTCCTCCCGAATGCGAGGCCAGAATGTTACCGATTACCTACCAGGCTCGGTTATGACATTAAACTCATTTAAAATCTAAGGAAACATATTAAAGTGACAAAGCGTAAAATCCTTCCGAGACTCCTCCAAAAGGTTCTTCCTTTTAATCCAAGAATGGCCATCCAAATTAATAACAAACGTAATTTGTGCCAGGATGACTCCAATTTACAAGAGAGGCTTCATTCAGATTAAAGGTTCTTCCATAACTTTACCATCCAAGTATGAGTTTTTTACTTCACAAGCGAGTTCCAATTTATTAATGGGTCTATCTTTCAGTCATTTATAATAATTTATATATAGTAAATTATTTCGATTCCGTATAGCCTGTTATTCATCATACAAAAAAATAGGTGTGCAGAAATAATTTGCCACTCATTTCGAAAATATCCACGTCAGAATGCCTAAAAGACAAATTGGTTTGCTTCAGCGAGCAACTAAAAAAAAACATACCAGTATCAGTGGTCATGTAATTGTTCCTATAGAACTTAATATTATCACCGTATCATTGTTAGTATCTTTAATCTAGCACTTATTAATCTGTCATCCAAACGTGTGAATTGAAGCAATATACGGTACAATATCAAATGATTACAAGGAAGTGAATCAGCTAAGAAGATAGATAAAGGGACGTGAAACAAAATCTGAAAACTTCTGTTAGTACAATAATAAGAAAAATAGTTTAGTGTGGCCATAATGACCTAGTGAAAGTATTTGACTTACATAATTCAATTCCTGTTGTATCTCAAGTTATATGCACATTTTTAAATTAAACTCCAAAAGTCTCTAGCATAAGGAGAGAAGTAATTTTTAGAAAACCAAATTACATATCAGTTAAGAGGAAGAAAAACCGCCAAACTGAATAGGAATGAAATATGTAAACGCGATGACAATATTTCATGTAATTCTTAAACGTTTCTATGTACTGTCATATAAAAATACTAGCTAGGGCCGACTTCGTTTGTGTTTGTAAAAAAAAAAAAAATTGATTGATAGCTACCGCAATGCATCCACCATGGTGCATGATAGGACACTCAAAAGCCACACCATACACAAACACAAGTGATCTGCGCAGGGTATTTATGGCTGCAAAGTTAAATATAGGGACACACATGTCATTGGTCGAAATAGGAAAATGCCCTACATCGGCCATTTTCAACCGCCATATCTCTCACACTCCCAAGGCTAACGACATCTAACAACCATAGTGCATGATGGGAGACTCAAGGACACTAACACACACAAACACCAGTGATATGTGCTTTGCAGTTGTGTTTGCAAAGTGAAATACAGTATAAGGACACGCACCTAAGGTCGAAACAACAAAATATCCTTGGTCGAGCATTTTCAACCGCCATATCTACCACACCCCACATGTAATCACCATAGTGCACGATGAGATACTTAGGGCTACTACCATACACAAACGCCAGTGGTCTGCGCTTGGTAGTTCTGGCTGAAAGGTGAAACATAGGGAGACACACGTCTTCGGTAGAAATAGGAAAATTCCCTCGGTGGACCACTTTCAATGACCATATCTCACACACCCCCACAACTACCAACATTCAGCTACCAAAGAGCACGATTGGAGAATTGAGGCTATTACTACACACAAACACCAGTGGACTGTGGTAAGTAGTTTTGGCTGCAGAGTGAAATATAGGAACACACATGTCTATTTTCATATCACCTCGTCCACTTTAAACCACTACATCTACCACACCCCACAGCTACCGACATGCAATCACCATAGTGCATGATGAAAAACTCCAAACTACTACCACACACAAACGGCAGTGGTCTGCCCTTGGTAGTTCTGGCTGAAAAACATAGGGAGACACACGTCTTCGGTAGAAATAGGAAAATGCCCTTGGTGGACCACTTTCAATGACCATGTCTCCTACACCCCCATAGCTACCGGTATCTAAGATGGGAGACTCGAGGCCACTACCACTTAAAAACACCAGTGGTCTGCGCTATATAGTTGTGGCAGCGAAGTGAAATATACGGACACATGTGTCTTTGGTCGGAACACGAAAATGTCCCTAATCGACCACTTTCAACCACCATATATCCCACAACCCTACAACTACAGGCATTCGGCCAACGTTGTACACGATGGGAATCTGCATGCTACATGCGCACAAACATCAGTGGTCTGTGCTGGATAGTGGTGGCTGCAGTGTGAAATGTAGGGACACATACGTCTATATGTATAAGGTTAGCTAATTCTCTGCCTAGTTTCAGTTTTGCCAGTATGCAATATGGGTTTGCTTAATTCATAAAAGTGAACGCAGCAGCATTTTATAATGTTTGACGTGTATGTATACGTGATTTACCTTTAGGGAAAAGAGCGCAGATAGTAATATTACGTTATGAAAGAATTTTATCTTGTAGTTAAATAGATTATGGCATTGCTTGCGGGTTTTTGCTAAATAGAAACGGATCATATACTACGACCTTCACTTTCAAATCGCAGCAAAAATTCATAATTCACTAATTACTTCTTTTAAAAAAAAATAAAATAAAAAATATCACTACTGAGGCCGCAAAGCCTACTACGATTTTGTACTGATTTTCTGAGCGTGCATACTCTTAGTCTTCTTTTGTGTGTGTTTTAGATACAGTAAGGACATCAATAGAGCTGGCCCATATGCAGTTACATATTGCTAAAAAAACAGATATAATTATTGCTTCATTGTTATTGACCTTGGCACCCAGTGTAACTGTACATGTACATAAACTTAATTTCAGTTTCTCAAACCTCTACTTAGAATGTAAATTCAATTCAAACGTAATAATCAACAAACGACCGCACCAGATATAGTTTTCTTTTAAATCGTTTTATTTATGATGATTCTGCTCTTCTTGGTAAAAAAAAGTTATATAAGCACATATTGATAAACTGTTTAGTTCAGACAGTGATTAATGTGTCTGTTAAATAAAGACACCATTGTGAAGTTTATAAATTTTACAGCAATAATCCAGTCAGTTTATTTGCTGATTGAAGCTATCTCTCACTTGATTCTTCATAATTTATTTGATGTCCTTAATGGAAGAAAACAAATTGTCAATAAGTTGTTTGCTAATCACCACGAAATTAAGAAAGTGATTTTGGGAGAAGCTCGTGAATATTGTAAATATATAAAAGTTATGTTTCAAAATTACTGACCGGGATAATATACAGAAGCATATAATGGATAGCAGCAGAGATAGTAAGTGATGATCAGTTTGGGTTTAGGAAAAACCGCGGTACAAGAGAAGCAATCCTAGGTTTAAGATTAATATATGGAGGCTGGACGGAGGAAAAAAATACATTTATAGCGTTTGTTGATTAAGAAAAATCTTTTGATAATGTTAGGTGGGACAAGATGTTCAAAATTTTGAATAATTGAATAAAAATAGCGAGATGGAAGAATATTTTATAATCTATATAAGAATCAAGTGGCTAAAATAAAAATAGAGAACCAAGAGAGACACGTATCAGTTAAAAAAGGTGTGAGTCCAGGTTCTAATCTACCTCCATTAATACTCAACATGTGTGTAGAGGAAGCAATAAAGATAGTGAAAGAAACATTTGAATGTGGCATAAGTGTTCAGGGAGAAATAAATCAGTATTCTGCGATTTGCTGATGACATTGTCTGGTTGGTAGAACAGGCTGAGGATATTGAGAAGTTACTGAATGGCATGAACAAAATATTGAAGGAAGATTTTGGACTGAATATAAACCAAATCAAGACAAAAGTGATGAAATGTAGCTGAAATTATACTAATCACAGTAGATTAAACATAAAAATAGTATCGGATGCAATAGGAGAAGTAAGTGAATTCTCCTACTTGGGAAGCAAGGTTACAAAAAACGGCTGAAGCAGGAATGTTATTAAAAGCAGAATGCCACTAGCTAAAAGAGCCTTCATGAAATAGAGAAATCTTTTAGTTTCAAATATTGGTCTAGGACCTAGAAACAACTTTTAAAATCTCAACGTGTGGAACATAGCACATTATGGTTGCGAAACATGGACTTTAGGAATACCAGAAAGAAAGTAAATTGAAGCATTTGAAATGTGGTGCAACAGAAAAATGCTGAAAATTAAGTGAACAGACAAAGTATGAAATTAACGAGTTTCGGAAATGATGGGTGAGGAAACAAGTTTGAGGAAGAAGTTACAGAAAGAAGAGACAGGATGGTTGGTCATATTTTGAGACATGCTGGATTGGTTAATTTGTTAGTGGAGGGAACTGTCGAAGGTAAGAACTGTAGAGGAAGACAGAGATTAGAATATATGAAGCAGATAATTCAGAAGTATCTGCGTCCGACTCCCCGTAGGACCACCAGATATTCGTTTTAGATAGCTGTAAGAAACGGCTGCACTCTAATGCTTAGATGTTTTCTTTATAAAGTACATGACCGATTTTATTACATTTCTTGTTCCATAATACTCTTTCTGTTATAATAACATCTTGTTGACGAAGCATAAGGCGTGAAAGAAAAAGAAAAACAGTAGAGTCAAGTCCGTTAAGCTGAAATATCCAACTGATTGACGTTAGAATACTAAAATTATGTCTATAAATTAACCATAAAACATTTCTAAATTTTTACATAAAACATAAAACTCACTCAGCTAGCATCATTTTTCAGTTCAAACAAACAAACACAATAATCTAAGAAAGAAAAATCCGATCCCGTTGGGTCGACGGTAACTTTAGGATCTGGTATTCGGGAGGACGCGGGTTAAATTCCCGTCCGGCCATACATAATTTGGTTTTCCGAAATCACTCCATGCGATTACCGTGATGGATTATTCAAAAGACCACGGCCGAATTCCTTTCCGTTCTTTGGCCCCAAATCTCTCGCGCACCTAATGACATCGACGTCGACGAGGCGTAAAAAACTTAGAAAAAAAGCAGAATCTGTTGGATTATTTCTCACTTTCTTGTTACAGTCGTAAAAAGCGTAACAAGTCCGTACCTCCTGTTGCCGCCTCGTTTCTGTATGGTGATGTCATTTTTACCAGCCAATAGCTACTCATTTCAAGCTGCGCCAAGTGCTTAGAGTCCAATTTCCTTCCAGATCCATTGCAACGATATTATAGTACTGGCTGTGTTGAATCTACAGTTCATGCATGATTCGTCACATACTATTGAGAAACGCAGTAACAACATCCCGATAGCTTTGGCAGCTCACCGCAAACACTAGTTACATGAAAGAAACCCTGTTCCATGTACTGTTGATAAGAAAAACTAAAATGAAAACAACTTTCCAAGTGAATAATAATAATTTCATTAAAATATCTGCTTTGTGAACATACATGCAACCTTCAGCACAAACAAGTTTAATCCTACAACCATTATAAAAATACTTGCACTCTGAATAAATAGATTTTCACTTGTTATTAAAAGAGCGGAAAGATACACGAAGAGATTAATTTAGTTGCGAAACGTTCTCAAACATGTACAGAGAGGGAGTATCAAGGATATGTGCGTTAACAAGGTTCCATTCATTTTGAAATCTCCCCTTTACAGTAAATTGGTTTATACTGAAGACAAAAAGCAAGCTTATTTAATATCAGTAAGTGATATAAAAATATATTTTAAGAACTGCATGTAGTATTGAAAATTAAAATATTTCAAAAAGTGTGATGTGTTCTACAAAAGGTTACTAAAGTGGGAACAATAAATTGGAACCTGCTCATTGGTGTTATATCAAGGACGTCTGATTTTTTTAAATTTAATATTGATTAGTTAATGGGTGGTGGCATGCATCAGTCGGTTACTAACCACGAACTGCATGATCCGAGTTCTATCGCCAATAGAGCCGAAAATGTTTCCCCCAAGCTGGAAGATCGATACAACTCCGCAGACTCACTGAGTATACTGCCTTTAGGGATTCAGGGAAGAAACTCTAAGGCGTAAAGCTGTATTGTGATCTTGAAAGGGAATAGAAAGCTCTGCTTCCTCCACAGTGGCGTAGGATGGAGACAACCACGTAATTATTTAATACCTCTTGTTTCAATAATATGAAAAATGACGTCGTGCTGTTGTAACTGTTATCTGCACAATGCCTTTTTTTTTTTCAAATATAACCTTTATACCTTGCCTCTTGTTAGAAGCCGTTAAAACATTTTAATAGCAAATCAGCGTGTGATATGGAAGTAGCTGGTTCGAGATCCGGCATTGGAAAAACGAACACACAAAGATGAGGGGAGTCTGATTGGACTGGTACTGCTAGGAAAGACCTGCGAAATTTATTATGCAAATAGTTCGGCTTTAAGTGTGAGATAGTCGAATTATATAAAAAACAGTTACGGGGCTGTGTCCAAGGAAAAAGATATGTATGTGTAAAAGTTTGTTGTGTTCAATGCAATGTGCACCCGAAGTCGCGAAATAAATGTGTGATTAAATGTAACAGAAAGTATAATATTTGTCAGAGAACTGATGATTTTTTTATGTAAGAGATAAGTAAGACAAGGTGGAGAATTTCGTTTTCTTTCAGATAAAAAGAGGAAAAACAATATTATAAGATTATAACCGGAGGGAGTGCTGATATTAAAAATCATGTGAAACATATAAGATGACACAGAATGTACTAATTTCTGCTGGAAGTAACAGAATACAATAAAGGTAAAAGTAGAATAATTTGGAACTGTATTGAGACGTGGTCTGAGATAGTAAACTGTCTCTAATTGGATAAAATTTGTGAATCTATGCATCTTTCAGAGGGTGAAGTTTATAAGCTTGCATACAACTCACATCATAATGACGAATATAACATCTTATTGTATTCTGATCTTCAAAAGTATATAATAATATGATGGGGGTTATCTTGGCCTAAAATGATACAGATACTACAGTTCCGTTTATACTATTACACATACAAAAATTATTAAGTACCCAAATTCATAAGAATATTGAAAATATTATTTCAATCAAACAGTTGTGTAATTTGATACGATACTGAACAGAGAGCTGTATTTAATGATTAATGACCAGGAGAAGTGGGTGAACAGTAACGCTCTGGCCTAGCATTCGGGAGGACGTGGGCTCGAATCTTACATTTTTGAATTTTCCATGTTTCCTCTAATGTTGGGGTGGTTCCATCAAAAGGACCGAATTCCTTCGCATTCCTTTCCCTCAGTCCTTTCTGGCTTTTAATAACCTGACGTCGACGAGGCGTAAAGCCATAGGCAAAAATAATATTTATGTTTTTAATGCAAATAACAAAGACGATTTAAATTAAATATTAAAACTCTTCTGGGCTTAATGAAATCACAACACAATTTCTCCACTTTGGTAATATTAAGCAACAATTCTGCACTCACAACAGGTACGTAGTTTTTAGTATATCTCAAAATACTTGTGTCTCCTCCTTTAGGTTCTGTAGCATTTCCAAAATTCACATAGACCTACATTATCAATAAAGAGCTAAAACACCATACAGCTAACTAAAAAATAATTTCATGGACGTTTGCTACTGAAGCTTAAACATCAAATTGTATTTCAAATATCTCAACCGTATCAAACTGGATGAGTGACGAAACATTCACAGCTCTACCAATGTGAGCGTCAGTAGAAACCTTCACGTAACCTATTATTCGCCAGTGAAAGAGTCCGGAATAAACAAGGTAAGCTGCGAAAATAGAAGAGACGATAATTGCCTGTCTGACAATAATTCAGAAGTTGTTCTAGGTTGCCACCTGTAATTTGGTCATTTTTTTTTATTTTATTGTATAGTGAATAATTTGTTGAGCTGTGACCACCTTATATATTTGGTTACGTAAATCAACTTGGACGGCAATGTATTTATCAGAATGGAGTGATTGTCGGAGGCGGAGGTCCCGCTAGGCGAAAGTCCTTGGCTCGTGCCTGCGGCGTGGGCAGACGAACCGGCGCTTCTGGAGTCGCGTGGGTCTCCGCTGACTCATTACAACCTCGACATTTAAAAACTGACACAGAGTAGCGAGAATATTGTCACTATCTTCAGCTTTAATAATAATTCATAATTTCGTGTGGCATTGATGATATGATGACAGGGTTTCAACTGACCGCATAACCCGCTTTTCTACAGTAAAGGAGACCTACAATTATACATTGAAATCAGGCCCACGAAAATATTCTACCGTTATTGATCTACAAAGCAAGGTATGGAAAAGCTGAAGACTATAAAAACTTCATCAGAATCAATATTCATACTTCTTCCCTTCTTGGGATACTGAGAGAAGCTTTCATCCTGCAACCCCAGTTAATTTTATTTATTTATTCGTATCGGTTGTACACGTCAAACCACAAGTTCTTCACAGAGATTTAGTTATACAAAACAATGGGAACAATATCTGTAACTGTAAAATCTGTCAATGTCGGAATTGACTTTATTATTTTTATTGAAAATATTGGGATTTTAGGTGAATATTGACACTCTAAGACATTAAGTTATACATCGAGACAACTTTGTAGGCACGTGTTGCAGTGTCGGCAGAACTTGTTTGTTCATCAAACTGCTGATACGCTTAATACGAAATGCCGATCACTGACGTCAATAGAGGTCTTCCTCAGAGCTTCACGACGAAGACTCACTCTCAGTATAGCGACAGTCATGGGTTAAATGACATCTTTAGCCACCCCCACCAGTTAGCTTGGCCTGCCAGTATGTCTTTACCAGCCAGAGACTGATAGATTTTATCCAACTTTATCATTATGTTACACTTAGCCAGAATCGACGCTAGCTCGGAACTCGTCCTTGTAGCAATCACTTATTGTCCGTATTATGCAACTGTTAGTGATATATTAAACAAGATTTTACCAGTTAAATATTTCCGTTCCATTGCTAGAGTTAGTGGTCATTCCCGCTTGCACCTGTCATTATCTTGCAAACTGTTAATTTTTATAATCACCGGCTCCGTACCGGAAATACGGATGGTGTCACCCTGACTCAATAGTAACATTAGATAGCCCTCAAGACAAGAACAATGAAGACGTTCCAAGATGATAGGTTAGATTAGATCGTCGGAGAAGACACAAGATGAAGACAATAGTTAACAATCCTTCAGGTCAGTGAACTAAACGCCCACAAACATAGCCAATCAACAGTCAAACCATTCGGTCCCTTACAAATCTACACCTACAGAATGGCTGCATGTACTTTCTATCATCCCCTCACCACATCTTGGAAGACATGCGGCTTTAAAAAAGGAATAGCAGAAATTTTAAGAAACAATTTCCAATACATCAGGACTACACACATTAAACATAAAATAGGTTGAAATTAAGGTATTCAATATGGAAATTTGGTGAGATTCTGGTCCAAAATCAGTTTAACATTAACAAAGCATGGTGCGCTGAGTGGACCAGTTTCAACCATGACAAACTAGCTCTGATCCAAGACTTTGCAAGAAAGTCTTCTACCGAGGAAAAGCTGAGCCGTTTGAGAACAGGCTGCGGCAACTACTGGATTCACAAGTGGAAAATAACAAAGGATTTTTATTGCGACTGGAAATCAGCATCAGATTATCCACCACTTCACCATGGAATGTCCACTCAGGAGTTTCACAGTAACGATCCAGCAGCTGCATGAAGCAACTAAAAATTCAACTGAATGGCTGAAAACTGTCAACGTCAATTGACACAATCGTCTTTGTATTATCCCATCTTTTGTAATTACATGCGTAGTTACTATCTGTTTATCCATACGAATGCTAATAATTCTCACAGGTCTACACTTAACAAAATAAACATTGAGGGAATATATTTTGTATCAAGACTAAACTCCTTACAACCTCCGAGAACAAAATGTTCAGTGGAATTTTTAGCTACCCCCAGAAAAGTATAATACTTAGAAGTGATGTGAAGTTGGAGTTTTTGTAATAGTTTGCTTGGAATCTTAAGTCAAAAATTGTTTGGCTCAAGGCTGCCCAACCCCAGGCCCGCGGCCCAGGTCATTTGAATTTGCCCGCTAACAGCAACGTTTTCGGTTTTTACTTTTTGGTTCTAATTAAACTGTGTTACTTATATCTTAGTTATTTTTTTTAAAAACTGTTTAACAGCTAGGTCTTTTAGAGATCGTAAAGGATGGGGGGCAAGGAATGGGAAGGAATTCGGCTATGGCCTTTTTAAGGAAGCATCCCGGCATTCGCCTAGAGTGATTTGGGGAAACCATGGAAAACCCAAATCTGGATGCCCGGACAGGGATTCGAACCGGCGTCCTCCCGAATGCGATGCCAGAACGCTAACCGTTACACCACCATCCTCGGTAGTTATATTTAAATATCGGTTGTAACTACAGGCAAGTATTATGTGGCTCGCAGGCTAGCTTAGAATCGAAATTGTGGCCAATCTCCAAAACTGGTTGGGTAACCTAGATTTAGCTATACCGATAGATGGTTAACAACAGTGGAAAACACTAGTGAGAATAATGATTTCTCCTGCCGTCCTAGCATAATCGCTCAATGAGGTCTGTGACACAAATGTATGAATGGTCACATCTAGTTAAAAGAGGACAAATATTGCATTTTGATATGATTTTATCAAATTTTCTGATAAGTAACAGCCTCCTTTTCCTGTCATCATTCTCTCAATAGTTTTGATGCAATTCGCCTTCTCTTCCTGTTTAAGCTAACTTCTTCAACAAAGACCTTGAAACATATGTCTTTAATTATCTGATTCACGCATTCATTAATTAACTTTTTCCTTCAGTTATACTATCCGCTTGCAAATTAAGCAACCCCCATTTGTATTTTAACGTGACCAATCATCCTGTCTCTTCTCTAAAACTCTTCCAAAACTTATTTCCTCTCCCATCATTTCCGAAACAAGTACATTTGGAACTTAAGCTATCCTCTTCATCATCCACCTATATCACTACAATTCAAAAGTTTCAATTTTCATTATTTTTGCTATGTCTAAATTCCATTCTTCATTAGGATACCATAAAATGATATGTTCCAAACACACAATTTTAAGAAGTTCTTTCTGAGTCCTAAATTAATATTTGAAATGAAAAATTTCTCGTTTTTATAAAAAAAATGGATTTTTTTTCTGGTGTTTTTTGCCTTTTAACATCATTACTGCTTTACCCATCGGTTGTAAAACCGCTTCCTAAGTAACATAATTCACTTATTTCTCCTATTACATCCGATCCTATTTTAATATTTAACCTATTGTTATTGCTCTCATTTCTGATTCATTTCATGACTATTGTTTTAATTTGTTCAAATTTTTCCCTCAGCATTTTTTTCACGCAATTCAATACATTTTCAATACCCTCACTCTGTTCTACTAACAGGACAAAGTCATCAGCACAACGCAGCAATGTTACTGTTTGTCCTTCAACACTTTTGTCACCTTTAAATTTTCCTTTATGACTTCTTTTCATATAAGCTGAACATTGTTGTGGATAGACTGAAACCATCTCTTATGCCCGTATCCGTGTTTTTCTTTATCCGCCTTTCAGATATTAATCTTAATGCCAATATAGCTTCTTTTATACGCTGGTTTTCCTAAACCCAAAATGATATCGTCTACTATCGCTTCGGCTATTCTTTATATTCTCCTGTATTTTATCCTAGCTAGTAATTTTCAAACGTATTATGGCAGACTTGTGATCCAATAATTTCCATATTTGAAAGCTTGTACTTCTTCGGGAGTGTGAAGATGATGCATTTATTCAAATCAACAGATGACTGAAATCGATAAAGATGAACTGTGCTAATGGAAGTTAGTTAGTGGTGCCATCTGCAGGTGAAATGTGTAAGCTTGGTGCAAATGAGTTTTGTGTTTATCCGTTTGTCTAAGACGCAGATTATGTAACGGGATATGAGCACTATCCTATTATTGGCCTAGGTACTAGTGAAACCGACTAAAGGCCATATACGGGATGACCAGTAAGCGGGGAATGAGGTATGAAACCAGTCTAACTGATGCTCTCCGTATCCAATCTGGTGACGCCTTAAAAAGCTTGGACAAACTGCCAGGCAGTTCTGCATTGCACTTTAGTGCTTCTAGCAACAGCTATTTCGGAGAAGTCATTGTGTCTAACGTTGAATCATTCCCATCGTTATCTCACATACAATTTCCTGAAGTTTAGTTTAGGCAGTTATCACTCACACCAACAATGTAGGCCTGTAACATCCAACTTAACCAAAACATCGTCACTTCAACTGTTCTGTCAACACCAAATCCTTCGCTTACCACGCTTGTAGGAACACGTATGACACTCACTTTCGTTTTACGATCACTTGTCACTAAACTACTTCAAACTTAAATCATGTACCGCGGAAACGGACTCCTTAACTTGAACAAGTAATTCCCCCAGTTTTAATTGTACCCAGTAAGATAGTTAGCCAATCAATTTTTATGTGTGAGCTCCTTGGATCTTTCTATCCACTTCGAGTTTTGGCAGCTTTATAATGAATCAGAATTGGAAATTCATTTCGGGGTGGTGTTACTATTGTCCACAAATACCAGGAATTGCGGTGTTAGAGCACTCCAAAAAAAAACAAAAAAAAACAAAAAAAAAACACAGAAATCTCTCAAATAAAAACTATTGAAAGATTGAAAAGTTTCTTGTTCAATTCATCTAATTCCAGAATACCAAGTACTTATATCTTAATTTACATTATTATGCCTATCCAGTACATAAAAGCTGACGATCTTTGATTCTCCTTAGCGTGGAGACAGGAAAATGGACATTCAGAACTTTTGCAGTGATGGAGGTAACCAAAAGATGGAAAAAATACTATTGATGATTGAATTTAATTCGACTCTTTACGTCTAAACAAGGACTTTCGTTGACTCTTAAATTATTTACAGTCAACTGAGTGGTACTTATGTAATTGTGCATCTTGGATTCAATCAAATCACCTTACCAATTGATCTCAGAAGCGTAAGAACGTTGATAAAATTGTCAATCGATAACAGTTGCAATCGCTTTACGATTGTGGTTCAGTGTAGACTAAAAAAATATAACAACATAACATATACATAATATAACAACAGCGACAAATCCGCCGTAGTTCGCCATGCCATTAACACTGGGCATGAAATAAAATTTAAAGACACGAGGCTGCTGTGGAGAGAAGACCAGTGGTGGACGTTTGAAAGAGGCAGCAGAAATTTTAAGGTATGCGAACAACATCAACGAAGATAGCGGCCTTTTACTCTACGATGCTTGGCGACTGTTGCTATGTCAAGATAAACAGTACCTCTGAAGATGGCTGTAAGATACCAGCAGAAAGCTCAGGTGTTTCAATAAACAACGCGTCATAACCCGAAAGCTATTAATAATGTATAAAAATATTTGTCTGCATAAATTTAAAGCAGTTATACCTTTCAGCCTAAATAACATTATCGGTGAGTTACTTATTGTGTGAAAGTAAAAACTAATGCACCTGAAGTATTTCACGAACAGTAATGATATTTTATTCAAATATAGCCGTAAAAATCAGTTTTGCTAAAGGAGAAGAGTATTGTAACGGAACACCAATTTTTCTGCCTACCATTAAATGTATTGATAAAATCAATTGACGCTAGTTTACATTGACATTTATAGTAAACAGGTTGTTGTAATGTATATTAGAAATGTTATTAGAAATGTTAATTGTTGAGTTGAGCCTTTAGTTATTGTTTAGTTTCTCAAGGTTTAGAAACAACTTCGGTTCTCACTGGTTTCGAGAACATTCGATTAGAGACCAGGGTCGCGTTCTGAACTACGGCTGTTTCTAGCAGCAGGAACGTTATCAGTTGCTTCGAAAAACACTTGTTGTTTCTTGTAACACCTCTTGCACACAAAGATTGGTTTTTTACCGAGTGAATCACTATGAATCACTAAAGCAGCTGCAGTATTTTTGCCACAACGGGAGACAGGTTTATCACTTTCCTTAGCTATAACAAGAAAAGATGCGGTGAAGTGGATGTTATATATACTTGTATGTTTCGGAAAGGTGAATGGTTGGTAATAAATCTTACAGCAGCCTATGGTAGTCTTCTGATCTCTACTGTGACTTTGAAGTGTCGATTCTCACCAGCTGTGAATACATAATTTCTCGACCAATTTTTCGATAATGTTGGATATTTCATTAAAATTAAGTAGCTACTTTTCTCTCTACTTTGTCTTAGAAACTTTAATATGACATACGAGCAAAAAATCAAACTAAATTGTTCTCTTCATTACAATTAATTGCAACACACCAAGGGAAAACATATAATTCTGTCATATCTGTTCTGTCAAATTCTTTTCTCTATTGATTTGTTTAAATGTACGTCAACTTTTTAACTTGAACAAAGTGATTCACAGTATTCATACTTGTTTGCAGTTCTAGCAGTGTTTCACTGTGGACCCAGCCAGCATTTAAATAATGTTGCTCCAACTTTTAGTTTTTGCATTGTGAGCTATGAATGTAGGCTATTCTGCACGATAGCAATGTATCAGCAGTGATGTCTAAGTATTTTTGCTTGTGTTATTTTTCACTTCGTGTTAACGAGAAAAGAATCTTACATTGATTTGGTTGGGGCATGGTTTCCACTTCTTTACTTATTTAGATTTTCAAATCTGACGTTGATATTATTTTCCCATTTTCGAGGCTCTAATTTTGTACTACTACTGATTCAACGGTAAGAATTTTCGATTTCAGGTAATCCCTTTTAATTTTAAATACCTTGCAAGTAGTTTTCGAGAGTTTTTTTAATTTTATTTCCAGTATAAGGTAAGACTGAAATTCTGAACAGTTTTCAATTCTTAAGAGCAGCTACCTACAGATTTGGGCAACTCAATTGAGTTTTCTCGGTCTTTTTTAAATCTCGGCTCAAAGTATCAGGTTAATAATTACGTTTCATTCAGATACTGCATGCGTGAATTTTGCTATTAAGAGTGCGATTTGCATTAGAATGTTGTAGGGAAGGCTGCCCAGCCAAATGTCCGCATCTGAATTTGCCCGCCAACAGCAGCGATCTAGAACATGCTAACTCAGAAACCTCTGCAAATGTCTCATTGATGTTTCTTGCATTTTGACTGTAGTTAAAAAACATTTCAAACGTCACATTAATCTCTTTACTTTTGATTATAACTAAACTATGTTACTTATATCTTTGTTTTATTTAAATATTTATTGTAACTGTAATTATTAGGTAGTCCGCTGGCCTTCATGGGATCGAAATTGTGTTCCATCTCCAAAACCGGTTGGACTGCAATGCTGTACTGTATAGTGAAAAGTGGTAGGATATCGTAGTTTTCAGAATATTATGTTTGTTTTAAAATCATTAATCACATTAGCAATTTTGGATGGTTGAGAAGGCTGGCCTCTCTTCAAAATCTCTCTCAAAAGTTTCTTCGCACCGTCACTGATGTCTAATAAATTCTCTACATTCGTCATCTAGATCACGCGATTCCCTCAGATTAATGTCTTAAGAATGGATTCGGCTTCCTTGTCAGTAAATATAGGGGTAAATTTTCGTTTTTGATTTTCCGTTGATGATAGGCGTTGAAGTTCTAGTTGACGAACGAGAGATGATGCTTTGAGACAGAATGTTATAAGATCTCAGTATTTTACTGTGGCTTCCCAGTCATGTTTATTAGATTTACTCCCTGCAGGATTTTATAACCGAAGTTGATGTAGACAATTTTGGATATTCTAAGTGTTGCAGCGTCACACCACTGTCATAATTTATATTGACAAACGAAGAGCCAATGAATAAAACATGTTAAGACCATTTTATAAATAGATTACGATGTATTCGGGTTGCTATTAATTAATAATACGTGCGGTCCAATTTTTCTGACAAAAACTTTTTTAATTTTAGAGATATTTTCAGTTTAAAATTCCGCGTGAATGTGAAAAACACTAGTATTGACAGTACTTAATTCAAATCAATATCTTGTGAAATAATTAAAAGTGTACTTAACAGGTTTTATTCACTGGCGGATAAACAAATATCATTTCTTCTGCACAAACGAATTAATTTGATATTACCCGTCAAGGATTCAATCAGAGGCTTATGTTACACAGACATAATAATCAAGATTTATTTTTAATTACTTAACTGACTGAAATTACCTTATAAAAATTGTGTATCACCATACTGATGCTTTGTACCACTGCTCCTGCAGCTGATGTCGGCTTGAATGGTGCCCGACGTTGTCGGATGATAAAGGCTGCTACAGGTGGAACTCTTTTAGTATGCGCCGGTTTAAAGTCACGACCGCACCATCTGCTCCATCTTCCATTCATAGCACAATGAACCGGCGTCTAACAGATTCAGAAATATTACTTCTGCAGTTCAGCGTCATGTTGTTATGATAAAGAAGACTAAATTATTACAAGTAGGTAGTAAGTCTAATGAATGAATGAATTAATGTCTGCTTACTTAGAGTTCATCTCATTTTGTCCAAAGTGTTGTCTTTAATGCGGGGACTTCTTCTACTCTCTTGGGAGAAGCATGGTAATGCACAGCAGGCGATGCCTCACGCGCGAAAACCTCAATGATGGTGGCAGAAAAAGAGTCCGACTTGTCTACATCCCTGCACTGTAACTGCCACTCAGGGAAAATTGTAGAGAGTATCACTGACACCCAGACCTTCTCGAAACATCAGATTCAGACACGGGTGTCCTTTTGGGAAATAATCCTCGCCTTAGGGATCCACAAACAAACTGCTTCACACATGCACACATTATACATGCACGTAATTTTTACAAACCTATTATTTACAACATAGGTTAACTGATTCCAAAATGAATAATTAGTATTGTGGGCAAAGTTTAACCAAAGTAAAACGTCAGAAATGATAACAACAACAACAATAAAAATTTAATTTCGATGTAGTGTATGCTTCGATAGCAATTTTCCTACACATACATTTTCTCCCTTTTCTCCATCTTAAATTATTCGAGAGTTATTTTTGTACACGGTCCACTTATATCCTTTACCATTTTTAATTTTAAATTCATTTGGCGTTTTGATAAATTATTCATCACTTCCAGTTCCTGCTTCACTTCCATAAAAAATAAAATTTTCCGACCCTCTTATGCTGAAATCAAGTGGCTGCTAGTTTCCTTCTTTCGATGAACTACTTGTAATTGTTATACCAACATTCATCCAAGTCTCAAAACCAAGTTACACCATGTTAAGTCCCAGCACTCTATTCACCTTCTTCCTGTCTTCCAATGACTCCCAATCAAGCTCCTTCATCGTGTCCGTTACTTATTGTGTTATGCGATAATTCCACTAACAAATCTAACTGCTTTCAGCGTTTAGCATTGTTGATAGAGGTTAGTTCCTGAAAATCTTTACAGTATTTTATTTGTATATTGAATTGAATTTTAGAAGGAGTTTGTTGGAAGAAGACAACAAATCTGGGTTGATATTACTTTGGTATCTAACTCAATAAAAGGTTTTTAAATTCTTTGCGTCTAGATTTAAGTAGATGTCTTCCCGGTCTTTCCAGTTTGCAAGTGTTTCCTCATTCTTATCGTGAAGCTGTCGGACGGCTCTGTGGTTAAGATGTCTGACTAGAGATCGGAATGTCACCGGTTCGAATACCTGTTTAGGCGGGATTTTCATAGGCTCTTTACCCGACAAAATCCACTGCTACAGCTTGCTGTGTAATGTGGAGTAAGCCAGAACGCTTCCGTAGTTTGGATTCCCCGTTAAACTGTAGCTCCCCTGTATCCGGAAGGTGTACCGGGTTAGGTTAAGGAGGCTACGACAGGTGTGGAATGCGCAGCCAATAGAAATACTGGCACCAGGTCATAACGACCACACGAAATTATTATTGTTCTCATCGTTTGTTATGATAGTCCGGTTAGAATTGTGGCTTTTGAAGTTACCTAAATATTGTTGGATCACAGAGAGAAATTAGCGGGAAGCTTGGTCAATGTATGTTTGACGACTTACAGACAGTTGTGATCGTTTAGGATGCTAGTTCAACGGCTAGCAGGATGTTGTTACTATGTACTGTACAACTAAATGTCGCATTGAATACAACGAGTGTAGTTATAAGGGTTGGATATAGTGTAGGCTGTCTGTTGGTATTAAGGTATCACCGATATCATTATAAGGTTTATTGTAATGCAGTTATACCAGTCTTAGTGTCAGTGGCTGTTCTGTTAACATTCGCTTCTGCTTATATCCTTGATTTTAATTTGCAAGGTATGGACAGATGGATCTTTGTCTATGAATTCCTATAAGAACTGTTGGTAATAACATTTCTGAGATTTTATATTGGATTCTAGTTTGGAAACCTTGAATGTAGACATTGTCTCTGCCGTTACCTGGAAATTCCATCTCAATTTTTTTCTAATTACAATAGTCAGATATATATATATAGTTATATGATAATTAAAAGATCAAACATACGTATTCAACACTAAGACTGCTTCAAGATGACTAAATTCACTTTTTCGGAATAGCAAGTCGGTAATCAACTTAAATCTTTGAAGGTACACAGTTTATCATTATTCTTGGCCGCCGCTGAAAAATTCTGTCACTCTTGTCTCGCACAATCCTACATCAATGTCATCCTGAGAAACAGTAATACTGGCTCGTCAGGATTGCGTAATTGTTTCCTGGGATGACATTAATGTAGGATTGTGCAAGATAAGAGTGATAGAATTTTTCAGCAGCGGCCAAGAATAATGATAAAGTGTGTACATTCGGTTCAACTGAACAGTTTTTCGACTGCGAGTGTAAGGATGAGATTTTGTGTTAGATTCTAGCCTGGTATCCTTGAATGCTGACTTTGTATCTGTCACTACCCGTAAATTCTATCTCTCTCTTTTTTTCTCGTTATGGTAGTCCTATAAGTATAAAATAATTCTATCGTGATATGTACAAGGAGTATAAGTCAAGTTATACTGTTATAATGACTTGTACTCCTTTTATAGACCGTATAAAAATGCGAATTGATTCCTACTAATAGGCTCAATGTTGATTTGTTAGGATAAAATACTCAGCACTGACTTATACTGTTAATACATATATTCAGATGATAGACATGAATTTATAGTAAAAATAAATTGATAGCAAGAAATTGTGACTTATACTCCTTGTACTTATCAACGCACGCTAGATTATTATAAGAGCAAATTTACGTAATCAACTGCTCCAAGTCGGTTACATCCACCAGTGTTGCCAACCCTGAAATCTAGCTGATGGTAGAATTGATAAAAAATTACGGTAGATTTTCCGAAATTATGTTGTAATTTATATTTAAATACGGTAAAAAATTAAATGTTACTACAGTAAAAATTAAAGGCCAGAATTTGAAAAAAAAAAATCTCTATTTTTAATCTGAATCATATGGTATAATTTGTAATATCATCATTTTCATACAAATCAATATTATGTTTTTGTATCGTAGCGTTAGTAGATTTAAAATCGATGCATTTTTTCCTTTGTCGCTGTATAGCCTGCTGCGAAGAAACATTTCCCTTAATGGATTTTGTTATGAGTTTATTGCGTTTTTTTGTTTTAATGTCATTAACTTAACTAAACACTTTCGCACTCAGCATTCGAGTGTGGTAAGCTCAAAATAGCCAACATAAATTTCGGCAAGTGATTAAAATAAGCATCGCTATCTCCATATTGATCGCGTAGTTGTGCCACCTGAAAAAAATAGTGAATGTACATTATAAAACTGTTAAAACAATTACTTACTTAGCAATATTAGCACTTTATGGTTATTTTTAAAATTACCTGGTTCCAAAACCTGTCAGGAGGTTGACTAGAGTTCAAATCTTTGAGTTAAAAGGGCAACTTCCGACGTTCTTGTTGTTGTTGCAATGACTTTGGCGCGATTTTTGGCAGAAAATTCAATAAAGTTGAAACGGACTCTTCCCTGTCGTTGGGAATTACTCTCTCTATATCAGATTTTGTAATTTGTCATAACATCAACAGAGTACCGTTTACGGATGCCCACACAAGCCTTAATAATTTTTACACATTATTCTCAGAGTGGACTTTTTTTTCCCCCTTCACTTTCAATTGAGTTTAGTTCTATTCCGACACCGAGATGTATGTCTTTCAACTCATTGTGATGTCTTTCTTGTGTTGGGTCTACGGTTTCTACAGCAGCTGAATTTACATAGTTTCTCTGTAAAACCAATAGTAACAGCTGTTTATACAGAGCTGTAATTTTATCATCCAGTTTAGTAATCAGAACAGATTTGCTTTGGAAATAGCTATTTAATGCTGTAATAATATGTTTTCATAATTGGTTCATTTAGGTATGAATGGATTTCGTGACGCTCTGAGTCTATTAGCCATTTGCTATTGAAATATAGACGCAAAGCATCCCATTGCTCAAGGATTCTTTTGTACTACAGCATATAATGACAGCCATCGAGTCTGGGCTGGTCTAAGAATTGTGTGCACATCCACCTCAGCAAAATGTTGGAACTCTTTAAACTCACTTTGTCTTTTGTCTTTTGCTGCTGGATTGAAAATAATTATATAAATATATATAAATATATATATATTTCACAATTAAGTGGAAGCTCTTGGCATGCATCAGTAGCACAAAGATGAAGCGAATGACAAGTACATTGAAGCACAATTACGCCTGGACAACGTTGACGAAATCGCTTGAAACTGAATTGTTAGATCCCATCATTGTTTGCATCCATCAGAGCCGAAGCCTATAATGTTTTCAGTAAGGAATATCATACATTTCAAATGAATCAATAACATCATTAAAAAGTTTTTTCTGCATTTGCAACATTATCCGTTGTTTTTTAATCAAATAATAGAATGCCAAAACCGAATCAGCACTTTCCCATTTATTGAATCAAAATACCTTACTACTACGGCCACTGTTTTTACTACAGCAATATCTGTACTCTCGTCAATCAAAATTGAAAACTTCTGTGACTTCAAATCAGAGATCAGGTTTTCTTTTTCAATTTCGCCAATACAGTTATTTATCACAGCTTGAACTTTAGTTCTTTTTAACTTAATATCTTTGGCCATTTGAGAATCTGGGAACAAGATCGGTAACAAATGGGATAACTGATCAATAACAATATGAGTAATTTTATACTCAGCAACGAAAGCAGCTAATTTTATTTAATAATTCTTAACCAATTGTTTTTCAGTAACTGGCACGGATTTAAAATCAGTTACTATAGATTGTTTCACTACAGTTTTTGACATTATTGATGTGTTTATTTCCTTTTTTTTCGCGTTTAACTACACTTATGTCCGCCATAAAAGATATATTGCAATAACTACATGTCGCCTTTGTTAAATCCAGGGCCGGCGCTAGGAATTTCGGGCCCGGGGTAAAATGGGCGACCTTTTTTTTTAGCTCTACAAACTGGGTGGGGGACAATAGGATCCTTGGATTCATGACCTGAGGGCCCCTACAGACGGTGATGGCCCCCCATCAGCCGGCGGACCCGGGTACTTTTGATCCACTTCCCCCCCCCCCCCCCTAACGCCGGCCCTGCCAGTCACAATAATCTTTGTTCAGCAACCATTCTTCCCGAAACTTCTGTTTATACCGCTTTCTCTTAGCTGATGTTGGTGCTAGGTTATCTTCTTCTACAGAAACACTGTCGCTATCACACACCATCTTTTCAAAATCAAATTGACGACACAAGATACTGTAAAATTAAAAAAAACTAAGAATACTAACAGACTTAATTCAAAATTTCTTAGTATTCATCTACAAGTAAATACGGCAATTACCTTACGCGTAAGCTCATATTGGTGAATTCCCAAAAATTAAACGCGTATAAAAGAAAAAAAACTAATTTAGTCCACAGAATAAAAAATAAATACCCAAATAAATCTAAGGAATTATTATCACGGTCGATAAACTCTTGAAATTTAAAGAATATAATACAATTACCTAAAAATTACGATTCCTTAAATTACGGTGTATTTTGCTACCGTTGTTACCAATGGAATGTGGTATATCTATGCTGAATACGGTGTATTTACCGTAATTACGGTGTAGTTGGCAAAATTGACGTCCACTTAGTCAAAATAACAAGTCGATTACAATCAAAATCTATGAAGGTGTATTTGATTTGACTAAATTTTTGTTCGACTGCGAATATAAGGAATGGTATCAGAGATCAAACGAAGTTGCAGGGATATGAAAATTGTGTAAGACAAACAACGACTTGGCGTTACGGTTTATCACTACGCATTGTTTTTATCTTATTTCTGCATTGATTTTTTGTTATTAAAGGTGATATAAACATATTGCATGTTTCATACTGCGTAAAATATTGATAACCTTTTGAGCAAATGCGTTTTGTGTTATTCCATTTATTTAACTCGGACTGTTTGGGTCGCAGAGTGGGATCAAACCAGTTGATTTTCAGTCGTGTTTCCATAGCTGCTTGAGCTAATGAACAATTATGTATAAATTTATACCAAATTTTAACATTAACAGTTGCTATTCCACGTTCCCAGGCAGAGCATATAGTATATCATTGTTGCGAAGTTTGGCAGACACAAACGTCCATAAAGGTTTATCACTGGGCCGTGCGTGGGCCTTTAAGATGTCCCTTTGTCCGTCAGCCAGCGAGTAACCTTGACTGTCCTATTGTCCTCGGACAGAACAATGACAAGACAGACTTCTGTCCGGAACCTGGTAATAGCTTTTTGTATCTCTTATGCAGAAAGACTTGCGACTGAAATTAACTGGTTGATACCCGTAAACGCGTTCTCTAAGTGCTGCTTACAGTATCATTTAAATCTTGCAGTCCAGTTCTTCTTCCTATGATTTCTTAATAGGAATTATTTTGACATATGAGCTCCCAAAGAATAGATAATCTGCAAATAAAAATGACAATATCCACATTTCTTTGTAAAAAAAATACTTTCTGTTTGAGTTTTCAAAATTTAATAATTCTAAACGAATTCTCAGTTAACTGCACCGCATAATGATTAGGCCTATACCAGTTTTTTCTAAGAACAGTTCTTAACGGTCTCGGAAAATAACGGTGTGGTTTTATCCCTTCTGTCTTCTACCTTTAGCATTTAATAACTCTAACAGCTCAGGGCTGAAGCTTGATTTTAATCACTTAGCAACGTCTTACTCCCCTTAAGCCTTTTCGTATGTCATTACGAGGATGAGCGCATTCCAGAAATAATAGGGCATCCTCTGATAAGAAGTCTCCCAACACCCACTTTAGCAGCTATGTCATAGAGGACAAAAATATGCACTAGTGATATTAAAAACATTTCTTCATATCTCATTAATTTAATCTCTTAAAACTACCTCTGTCTACCGAAAAGATACTCTGTAATTTTCAGGAAATTTAAAAACATATTACTATCTCCAGCTAATCGTCATAGTAAGTTCACTGCGGTTTACTATTCCGTTCTTGTTACTAGGTTCCGGCAAACGTTTTTATATACTAATGGCGCTAGATTTGCTTACCAGTACAAAATTACTTCGTAAATGAGCCAATAAGTACAAAATTTTACCATAGGCTTACGCTACGAGTATTTTATTTTTGCAAGTTGGAACGGAGCGGCTGCTGCATTGAAATGAGAAATACAAACAAATGAATGCTTCATCGTAGCTCCGCTAAGGTATCGGAAGCTTTAAAGAAAATGAAACTATGAAAATCAGTTCATAGTGTAGGGCCAAAAAATCGCGTTTATTCTTTAGGATAGCGTCTCCTGAAAAATAGAACATCACATTACTTGTGGTAGGTACAGCTTCAGTTTGGTTTGTTGTTAAGGCAGTAGAGCGTAAGATAACCCAAAGATAACAAAAGATTGACCCCTTCATCACTGGGATCGCAACCAATATCAATTTACTGATTACATAGACCAACGAACTATGAGCAAATACTGTAACTCTTATTGTAAGACCGTGAACTTTCGCTAACCGTTCGCTTAAATTTGAGCAATTGTTTAGGAGTCAAAACAAATTTTAACTTCTTTGTGGCATAAGTTTGAGAAATGTAAATCTCAAATCAAAAATTTTCGAAATGTTTTAACGCTATCGAACATCTAGAAAGGTAGGTATTATAAGCTGGCGAAAGATTTCTCCTTCTGAAAATGATGTTACGTTTCATACACACACCTCAAACAACTAGCGAAAACACAATGTTTGATTTTTTTTGGGATCCCAACTTCTGAAGGGACATCCTTAGTCTCATTTTTTTATACAAATAATATTCGCCTTTACCTTCGTCAAATTCAACAATATGTTTTACACCATTTTACATCATTTAACTAATTCTTGATACTACAACAACGATTCTCCTAAATTATCATCCATGCATTACATCTTCAATGCTGTTTTTTTTTTTTTTTTTTTTTTTTTTCAATAAAGATCCTTGCATTAATCTTGTCCATGCCTTTCTCTCTCAATTTTTTCGTTTTGTTTTTCGTCTTCTCTATTTGCCATATTATTATCTATGGTCCCCTTCTCCTTCCTGCCAATGAACTGAAGATAATGCTTTTATTACCATTATTAACAAAAAAATAAATATGTATATTTAAATTACATTAATAATTATCTATTTATTCTCCTCAGCTTGGTGTATGTCCGTTATAACCTCTGGAAAGTTTATGGTCGAAATTTTCAGTTTTTTTCTACCAATGAATAATGGAATTGAATTTACAATGCGGATGGTATCTCTGAAATTGGGTAATCGTGTGCAGCAATCTAATACAAGATCAATATATTGCAGGGTTTTAATCTTCAACTACAGTTTGACGTAGATTTACATAAGACAGGGTACATCCTTTAGTTATAAAATCTCATAGCTTTCAGTTCGAACTCTTGTAGAACACTATACTATACAGCTTTTACCAAAACAATATATTCTAAGCATTCCGTATCCTGGACGAGGGAACAAGCATGGAGGAAGGAACAAGAAGTTCTAGTGCTGCACTCTCGTGCCGTTTGTTTGAGTTCGATCGGTTGCTTATAGAGGGCAGCACCAGACAGACTATGTGATTCGTAACTTTTATCTCTTGTTGTTTCCAATTAATTTGGAGGCTTAGAATTTGAAATATTTTGTTCATGGTACAATGTATCAAAGTTATTTCTCATCGATGAACCAAAAAATCAAATTTAGTTTTATAAACATCCATATCACTTTTTAAAATTACAAATACGGATTGGAGAATACTGTATTAGTTGGCCCGAAAATATTTTGCGCAACATAGGTTTTATTTATTTTATGTATCTACTAATTATACGGTCAATATAAAGATAACACTACATTTAATATTGGTTAATACGACACGTAGGAGATAATGGAAACACTGGTTGACACCAGTGGCGTAGCTAGGTCAACAAGGGCCCCGGTGCAAAAAATTAATTTTGGGCCCTCAGGTTAGATGGGCGACCTTTTTTTTTTTTGCTTTGTGTTGTTTGTAAGGGCCCCCTGAACTGAGGATGGGGCTCTTGAGTTGTGCTTAGGGGCCCCTGAGCAGTGAGAGGGCCCTTAGTGAGGGTCTTCATGTGTCTCAGGGGTCCCCTTAGACGACTGTAGAGCTAAAAAAAAGTTTGCGCTTGGGGGCACCCAGAGGTGCTTTTGGGTACCCCAGAGGTATGCTTGGGGGCCCCCTGAGCGTAGGGGCCCCGGTGCACTGCACCGCCTAGCCCCATAGTAGCTACGCCCCTGGTTGACACTATCTGTAGTACGATCAGTAGCGTTCCAGAAAAAAAAATTGGTAAACATAATATAATGGTATTTATATTCAGTAACAAGCATTTTTATCGAACTCACCGTTCCACCTGATAGACAACTTAATGGAAACTTAATAGATCATTAATTTATTCAATTATACTAGAAGAATTATTTATAAACTTTTTGTTGAACATGATTCGAGCAAGTAAACCGGTATAGGGAGAGAAAAAGACGAAACTAAAGAAACCAGCTGTGCAAACCAAACAATAGCTTCAAATAACATGCTTGGAAGAATATAACACAATCCGGTTTATTCTCAAACGGATAATTATTTATTCGTCACAAGATTGCAGGAAGTTTAGATAACTCACTAACATCCTGGTCGATGATGGATAAGTCTTGTTACGTAATCTAACAATTTTCTTTCCTTCGAAAAAGCGTGCAATGTTGGAAACGGTGAGAAACGAATGCATAGTCACCCCAACTTCAATGTCGCCATTAACACAAACCAGATTTCGTGAGTTTATCTCTATGCCACTGGTGTAATGATTATTGTTATAACAAGTTAATAATTTTCTTTAGTTGCAAGTGGTCGAGATATTCAGTGGGTTTGAAAGTACTTGTGCAAAAGAAGAACAAACGAAAAGTTGAATCAGGTGTCAATAGTTTCGTCTCGGAGAGAATTTCTTCATTCCAATCAAACTTCTTCTTCTTCTTCTGGTCCCTATCCGTTCCGGATGTCAGCAACCAGCTTGGCTGCCTCGTCTCTTCTGGTTGATGCTCGGATTAACTCCGTAGTTGTCTTGGGAGGACCATGTTCTCAGGTTTTTATAACCAAGAAGTTCTTCTTCTACCAGCACTTCTCTTTCCTGGTATCCTGTTCAACAATCTAACTAATGACGAGGTATTTAGAAAATTTTCTGCAAATATTATTGCCAGGTAAACTTTATTTAGTTATATTGACCCCTCCGCGGGAAGGTTAGAAGTTGAGAGTAAAAATGGGGGGGGGGACTTGAGTCTGGAGAGACAGAAAAAAAAGTTTCAACGTACCAAAAAACACAACGTTGAGGAAATTACCAAAGACGTCGCAAACTGATCACCGGCGAGTCATCTACGAGTCAACGAGGTAATGAATGGCCTTGGAGGGAAATGTCTGGTATCAAGACAAAATAGTATTTTTGAGACCTATCTAAGCGATCATAAAACAATAGAGAACTAATGAGAAGACGGTAAAAAATGATAAAATACGCATTTATTCCAAAAATTGCCATGACTCGTAACTATCACTAACGGCAATGAATAAACACTGTTTTTAAGTAACCAAATAACGAAAGAAATTTATTTTACTGAAGATATGAAACAGGCGTGAGGGAACCATATATAATACAAATTAACTGTCTTATTCGCCAGGTGCAAAGTTGATTGAATCTCCACTTGCAAATTTTTATATCAGCGGGCTGTGTGAGTTGCTCAGATCACGCAACTTCCGCTTCCGGCAGCAATGCCTAGCGGATATTTGGCGGTCTTTCTAACAGGGCAGCAGCAGTGGAAAGAAGGTAGATTGCAGCATCACAGCCATGCCCGGACCACGTGTTGCATGGGAGTGGCCAAAGCAGTAACGCAGCTGTGATTGGCTGTGGGCGGAGCAGGCAGGCGGAGCCACAGCTGCTGTCTTTAGGAGATCTCCTTGCTCTTCCTGTACTCCTCGTAGTGCAAGCTGTCATCAGTCGACTGTGTTACTACAAAACTTACTGCGATAATTTCTTCCTCCAGCTGTGTGTGCTCTCTCTCTCTCTCTCTCTCTCTCCTCCTTTCTCTGATTTAGAACTCTTTGCCGACAGTTGCAATTTGTTGAAAAACGTATTTTTTTGTTTTATACATTCAACAATGAACAAAAAGCAACTAGTAAATGCACTTGAGCTACGCTAGTAATAAGTAATTATCAAAGGAAGCTCGTGACATATCAAAGGAAGCTCGTGACATTTGAATCATCAAAACTGTTATCAGGCAACTAACTCTCTCTCTCTCTCTCTCTCTCTTTTTTCATGTCTGCTTGCTTTAATGGAGAGTTAACTAGTATTTTCAATTTAATTTTTATTCACATATATATATATACATACGCTTATTTATGATACTGGCAGAGGCATTGTAAAATAATTTATTTATAATTTTCTCAATATTGTTTCTTACAATATGCCATAAATAAAACTAAAAAGATTTTTGTTTATCGAGAGGAAAGGCTTTGGCGGATTTTAAAGGGATTTGTTTACTAGTAATAAGTAATTTTAAAATTCCCAACGCGACTACAGACTACAGAGCACTTAGAACTAAAGATGCTGCTCGACGGAAAAAGCAACCAACGATTCTTCTAAATGTCAGATTGTCAGGCCTGCATGAAGCAAGATGGCGGATCAGTGCGAGGGCGTGGCTTCTTTTGTAGCGGTGGGTGTACAGGCGCCGTGCAGGCATCCTAATCCAGTCTACCTCCTAAGTTGGTATGCCGTCCGCGGACATATGGCTTTCAAGAAGCGATCAAACTACACACGTCGGTGTCACAATAATCTCAGATTTGTCAGTGAAACCGTAATGGCATGGACCTCATGATATCTCAGTAATACAGCCATCCAATAAACATATCGTACTTCAGTGAGAAAGTTAATTTTGCAATGAAACATTCTGAGAAACGAACCTCCTTACAGGCCAGGGAATTTACGTCTACAGGTTTCAAATATTATTGTTAGTTAATTATTTATAAATGCAAGAACCAGAATTAAAATATGTATAGCCGAATGAGGGTCACATTTACAGTAAAACTGGACGATACTAGAAATCTGATTGAATAAATTGGAATCCCGTGAAAGCTGACTGCTGTGAAGAAAATCGATGCGGCTGGAGGTGGTATTCTCCTGCACATGTGGTGGTGGGTGTGGAGTGTGTGTAACACATATGAGCAAGTCGTACAGTCATAATTCATAACTCAGAGTGTGTCTGCGCCAGGATATCAGGCGGTTGGTGGAAGTGGCCAAAAGCAGGGGCTCACACCAGGGAGGGCCGAACGGCGCGGCACGTGTTGGTCTTCGGATGGAGAAAAGTGTGGCGTGGATGTTGAAAGCCGACGGACGCAAAAACTCAACAGTAACAAAAATGTGTTTCACAACTATTTAACACTGACTGCTTTTTCCATTCCTTCATTGTTAGGCGAAAAACAGATCTCATTTTTTTTTAATTTGCGAAAAATGTCGTTGCATTTTTTATGAGGGTCAAATACATTTGTAAACAATTGTTATAAAAGCTAAGCAAATATGTAGGAAACAAATACGCACCAAAGCAACTAGAAAAAAGGTACTGCTTTATTCGATGATAACACTTAGCATTGTCGCATTATGATTTCGCATACTGAAGTAACTGAAAGCAAAAAACAAAAATCTATTTTAATATTATTTTCGTTTATTACATCATGGTGAATAGCCCCAAGTACTTAGGTCTCCTGATAAATGCCAGGGAGCTTATAACTAGCGAAACTGTGACGAAGCAAGAACGTTATCATTCGTCAAGTAAAATCAGCTAAATTAACTGAGGGATGTGCTGAAACGTCACAAAATGTCGGATTTTCTCGGGGATCGTTTGTTAATCAACAGCCGAGTATTCACATGTTTATTATCTTGAAATAATGTTAAATCAAAATAAATTTATATTCGAATAGTTGAACGGATCAACATCACACGGTTATTTCACTTTCCCATTACACCTAATTTCATTATAAACTGATTTCCTGAAACTGAAGATACTTTAGCTGAAATATGAATATCGACGAGAAATATTTCTCTATGTTATACGATGAGTATAGATTATCATCTAATTTGCATTAAATTTGCTTCCCGGCTAGTTAATAAAGCCGAAAATGTTTCCAGTTGTTTTCCTTACATCACTGTTTAATTTCTCTATCTCTCTTTAAGGCCAATACAAATTTCTTTTTTCGTTATTTCTATACTGTTGGATACTGGAAATGAATTCTGGAAACCGGAAAAAAATTAAACAAAGAGACTATTCTAAGTTTTGATTCAAAGTAGTTGGACGTAACCTGTACTTACTTCCGTTCAGTATCATACGCTAAGAACAAAGAACATATTTTTGTAATGGACAGACACAAACTATTCAAAAACTTTACATAAAAAAAATGAAAAACTATCGAATTTCGCTGATGTTATGGGGAAATTTTTGTTTCTTCTTTATTCATCAGTGGTGAACGTAACTAGCTGCCCAGAGCTTTCTCTAGTGCATCAATATTTTGTGGAACCAGCGCCTGTTTTGTAAACTAGCGGTGGACTTAGAAGCTATGATTATATGGAGCGTAGTGATTGAAAGGAAAGATATTGTAATCTCGCTTTTCTATCCGTTGATACTTCAGTTCCAGTGACAGGTGAATACTGACTAGAGGCTTCAAAAATTACGCTTTCTTAGATTGAATATTGAATCAACGAAAGACATTAGACTGAAATATTACATGTAATAAAGCACGTTAACTCTACTTTCAGATTCTTATATCCCAGCATTGTAGAAACGATTACATTAGTCTTTTTAAGAGACAACAATCTCACTGTCTCTAGATTTATCGACAGTGGAATATATCCCAGACAGATTCGTTACACTGCTGGTGCTTGCGTTGAAACGTTAATATGATTTGATGTCCAGACGAAAAGGTGGAGCGTATTGGACATAATGTGGGTGGATAAAACTTATTTATCTATATTAAATCTTCATTTTACACATTTACTAGGATTTTTTTTTCAAGTAATTTCGATGACGATTTATCAGCGTCAGCCTGCGTCTTCCGCCTCTGTAACGAAAACTTGCATCATGGGGTAAATGACGTCTTACCATAAGTTTATGAAACGTGCAACAGATGATAAATGTATATTTCAATTGTAATCTGTGAAGCAGAGATTTTCCCAATTGATTACGGTAAACCGTTTAAAAACCGTAACCAGAATGAGACCGAAATTTGATCCTGGATCCCAATCCAATGAACATGATCACGCTGGTGTGTTAACAGCAAGTGATACTCGATTATTATTTGTTCCACAATCATTATTTCATCTGAAAATTTACCATACCAGAAGCTTCTCTGTTTCCAGACGAAACAGCTGCTGGGCACTATGAATTCCAATCCAGTGCTCGATGTCATCTAGCTAGGATTTTTGCTGCAGTCAACTCCACGTCGCCCATCGATTTTTTTCCTACATAATTAGCAGCAACAGCTTGTATTTCGTTCAACACAGGATGTGGCGCAAGTACTATATTTGGTTAGTTTGATTATAGCAAGAAGCTCTAGGGTCGTTTTAACTTGTTCAGTACTTCGCTGTTTTACATCTTTTGGGTCCAAGATGTACGAATCATTCTTCGTTGCTTCAATGATGCAATCTTGAGAGTTTACGTACCCATACATACATGCCATAACATACAATAACACTGACAAAAAGTAGCTCCGTGGAGGACAGTGGTATGAAATGTTTTTGCCTCATCAATGCAACTGAACTCTGTTCTAGATTAACTTACTTGTTTTTAATACGCAGTAACTTCATGAAGGTGGCATCAAACACAGGCGAGCGCGTATTACTTAGCATCCACCTTAAAACTAGCAGAGCTGTTCCCGTAGCGTGGTTAGTTTGTGACGCGCATGCTCCGCTGTGCTTGCCACCTCCCTCGCTCGATGATCGCCTGATAACCGCCGCCCGGCGCGTGGTCCGAGTCTGCTTCCCACACCGCCGCCCACAGATGACCACAACTGGGCCCTGGCCAGTTCCCCCCCTCGCTCTCCTCAGCTGACCGCTGACCGTGAGGCTAGTCAGTGCGCATGCGCGGCTGGACCACGGCCAGTTGAAACAGCTGCCTCACGCTGCCCGTGACATTACCGATACAGACAAGACACAGTAGGGATCACAAACAAGGAAATAGGACCCGCCTAGGCAAATTACAAGCAGGAAAACATATACGATATTTAAACTAATACAGGAACAACGTTCTTTTAAGTGAGTTCCGAGTTGACCATCGTAACGTGTAGATGTGCGACAAGGAATACGCTAGCCGCTCTTCCGCGCCAGGCGGGTCGAGTGCCCCAGCGCACTCGACTTTGCCGGCGGGAGCTGCGGCAATGGTGACGACCCGGCTATCCCTACCGGACTTGGAAGCGGACGGAACAACACTGACGACGACCAAGCAGTTCCCACAGGACTTGAGGGTGGACCCCGACGGAATTGTAAGGATAACGCTCACGACGAACCAGCCTGCCCACGGATCAGTAGACCCCCGCGCATCGAAGAGAAGAACTTCTCCGATCACAGCGGGGAAACTAAAGCAACCGAGGAACGAACAACGCGCAAGTGGTTCGAAAGTCAGCGTGCCCGTACAACAACTTTCCAGTGCTACAGCCAGCAAAGAGAAGAAAGCGAACAAGAAGAAGAAGGGGACGACCGAGTACTCGGCCGCAACATTCCCATTCCAG
>JARYHS010013630.1:364643645-364697735 GCA_031002005.1 Vandiemenella viatica
CTGACAACAAATTAATAGTGTTGTTAATAATTTACACACAGATAAAAAATTGTCAGTGGTCCGTAGAATTATTTTGGGCATTTTACTGGCCCTCGGGTTAAAAAGATCGAGAAACAGTGATGTAGGCGAATGGTGGGATGGTCCTCAATCTCCGCCTCATAAACTGCACATTTCAAAAACAAAAATGCACGTATCATAAAGAATACGAAAAGTTACACGTTTCTCAGATATATGGTAGCCTATATGTTAAGTACGCCGGGTATAACAAACCAGGTTTGAATTCAGACAAAACGCAAGTCCTATTAACTTGGTTCTCCCGGATTTGTTTGCACTCGTTGTTAATCTACCTTTCCATTGTGGAAGGCCACCGACGTTGCGCAAATAGACATTCATTTTTTCCCGCGTTTGGTTAAATGAACCTTATTGCACGGTTTTGGATTGTCTGTAGTGTTTTCAAGCATTTTGAGACGACATGCCATTTTCTCGTATTTCTCCCACAAAGATTATTATTTTTTATTAAACTGTTCTGGCGTTAGACTCGGGAGGGAATCATTTAGAACCCTGATCAACGTTTTTAATTTCTATTTTATCCCGAATTCCCTCCAGGCAAATGCCGAGATAGTTGCTTCAAAATATTTCATTTTATCCTTTTCCCCAACCCTCTTACAGTTCTAATAAACTCGTTGTTACAAAGGCCTAAAACTCTGACAATAAAATGCGGATGACTGAAAATCGATAGGCAGCACTTCCACATAAAGGCTTTGGTACAGCGTTGTACTTAAGGATCATTGGAATAGTCATAATCACAATTTTTAAACACAACTGTTGGTTAACAATCATTTCAGATATATGTGTAATCTGAAATCTACTTGAAAACTGCGAAGCATTTTGTGAGATTTGTATCGAAGAAATCAAAGATGCTGGTAACGTGACATCAATATTTAAAACGTGTAAAGCTGCATCAGCAAGAAGTACATACGTTTCCCGGAATTATTTGGTAACATTTCATTATAATAACCTTAGGACGACTACACAAAACCTTCTCTGTAAAGGTCATCCTCCGTACATCACGAGGTATGTCTGACGTTTGTACAACGAAAATCCTTCGTCATTTCGTGAGTCACATCACGGCGCTGAGCAGACGCCATTACGGGGGAAGGTGCCCACATGCTGGTCTTGATGGCCAAGGTAGTCTGTAAGTCCTTGAGAATAACGCCAGTTGTTCTTGAAGACTATATATAATAGCTGAGATTATATACTCATTAGGCAGACACATGTGGTACCATTCTCATTTATCCTGTGAATTTGTACGTTCTGTATTTTTCAACAGGAAGTGAAATACATTAATTGAATAACCGCAAATGCAAACCTAATTTATTATACCGGAAATGTAGCATGCCTATAGCAAATAAAGAAAAACATTCTTATAATGGTAGCTGTTATAATGAAATGTCACGTTTTCTTATTGGTTAAACAGTTGTACCGAGCAGCGTAGGATTAAGCCCCATTTCCGAAGGAAACGTGTGATGAATAACAGTTCGAATCACACTGTTGGAGTAATATGTAATGTTCTTCCAACCTAAATTTAATTTTACGTGTTTCTCCACGTTCATCTAGGTAGCTACCATATCATTTATGTCTGACATTGACTAGAAAATAATCTCCGTTATTAGAGATTTTCCGTAGAATCTTCATCTCTAATGACATGTCAAGTTAAGAAAAAGGTATTTTATTGTTTAGGGTTTGGAGAGTTTCAATATTCAAATTCTAATTATGATGTGATATGGCAGTACGATATGAGCAATCTTTTTTTCTGTAAAAAGTGGGGGAGCACTATTACGAAAATGGTGAATGTTTTAACATTTAAAATGAAACTGCGATATATTCCTAGATTCTGAGTACTCTTTTTAAATTTCGTCGCTGCATCCATAAAAGAGTGATAATTATTTTCCTAGAATCATATTCACTAACCAAATCGAGCAGAAAAAATTTTTTTTTTACAGTTACATTAATGTTGCCGCAACTTCTTCGACATACATATTCTGTTACTAACTTAATCGCGTTGAATAACAAATACCAGTGAATATTGTGATTTTGATCTTCAAACCTGAAATTTCTTTGCTCACTCACTCACTAATTTTAATTTTTAAAATTTTTAATTGCTGGGGAGGAGTTTTGTTTCTCGTTCCGATAAATGGCTTGGATTGAATACTCTTTGTTTAGAAGAGTCAATAATAATGGCTCTCAATGAAACAGAAAAAGCTAGAGTGATGTAACATTAAATGTACGTTTAAGTTAATAAAAAATATAAATCGTGTTGGAACCAAACTGTGACTTACAGAAGTATAGAATCAAACTGCAGTAAACAGAATTGGAGAATCGCTGATAAACAAAACAAGGTAAGAAAAACTTGCCTAGTCACACATGAGCCCTTATGAAACAGAAGAAAGCTACTGGCTCTCACCAGTATGAGGTGGAAAAATTTGTCAGATTAAACGATTTACATACACGGAAAACGTATTTACTATGGTGGATTGTTTAAAACAGACTGAGGCTCAGGATAGATCAATTTAAATACTATTTCAAAAAGGAGAAATTACGGAGTGAAATAATTTGGCATGGACAGATCAGATCACTAACAAACCAAAAGAAGTAAGAGAAGGAGTGACAACAATTTGATACTATAGAAAGGTAAGTTATATATACTAAGAAAAGTTAATGTTTTTGCCAGAATTTACTAAGTGATAGGTGATACTTAACTTAATTTTCCAGCTAAAGAGAAATTCCTTTTCTATAAAATTTAATGACGGGAATAGTATCCTTACGGATATAGCTTGTTATACTGACGACATAAGAATTATTTTCTTCTTCGGAGCAAGAGAAATATACGGACCCAAGACTACGGACTCAGTGTAATAAACACTTTTGAAATTTTCTTAAAACGTGTATCTCAAAATATAAACTTGCAATGTTACTGGCCAGACTAACATACTTGTCTCATCTTTAATACGACAAAGTCTTCTTTAAAACATCAGATTTCGCAGTAAAATTTTATTTCGTATGTCACCTCACCCATAAATACCTTGAAAAAGTTACAGTCACACCTATGTAAAAAAGACAAAATATGTCAGAGCAGGTGGTTAGCGAATGAAATCATGGTTACTGTGCAAAGTACGGCCAGTAGAAAAAACTGTTAATTCGGGTTGAAAATACTACTAGCTTCTTCCTTGGTGATTACCCTTTAAGGAAAAGTGTACCTGAAAGCCGTAAAATATGTAACAAAGGTGTAATCCGCGTCGAAACATACGTTTACGCACGTTACTAACTTGGCGTTAATAGAGATCTTGAGCCGCCTGTGACGTAATTATAGTCAGAATTTGGCGTAGCCGTTGTCTTCTTCACTCAAAATCCTCTAAGCACCATGGAATATTAGTAGTCATTTGGGTCCAGGCTGCCATTCAGCCTAAATACAACACGGTTACGCATTTACGGCATTAGCGGCAATAGACGTCTCGTTCCGTGTGTGACGTCATTATAGTCAGAATGCGGCATGGGGGCCTCCTTAGTCGTTCAAAATACACTATACACTACGTAATATTAGTCGTAATTCCGGTCCAGGCCGCATTTCAACCTAACCAAAACGTCCACCAATACAGCTCTTTGAAAATCACTATGTGTACAGCTTGAGGAATAGCATATTCGCGGTAAAAATGTCTGCTACACATCGGCTAATACCGCACGTAACCCGACGATTTCCACTATATTACTTCTTTCCTTCCTGTTTTATCGGCTTCGCGTACACTTTTTCTTAAATAGAAATGCCTAAGGAATGCGTTAATCACATTTTTATCGAAAAATAACAGTTTTTTCTACTGGCCGTACTTTGCACAGCACCCGAAATCATCACTTACCTTTGATGTGTGGCAGTATTAATACAAATCTCCTTTCTGCACTAAACGTTTGATTATGTTTCGGCACATATAACTATAAAGAAGAATTAGTTATCATGAAGCAGTTCTGATGAGTATTACAAGGTCAGTAATCCAAATGCCAAAATTGTATGTGGCCATAGGCAGTCTAAGATTATAAAAATTCAGATCCTCAGAATACAAAAGATATTTCAGGGAAAAGTTCAGTAGTTGAAATAAGAGTTCAAGTACAGTGGATAGGAGGTGCGAATAGTTCAAGGAGATAACAACAATGTAGAAACAAAGTATATTCCAAAACAGTAATAACAATGTGCAGAAACAACATACTATAATAGGAATTTGAGGTGGATAATGAAGTTGCTAAGAAGACATTAAAGCTGTACAGTACACTTGAAACAACTAAACCGGAGTTAATATAAGCATTGAGCGAAGCTAAAGAAATGAAAAGTCTATGACCTTAGGGGCACCATTGAATGATTAATCGACATTAGGTCCACAACATTTGCAGAAGGTTGGAACGTACTGTGAACGAGTAATAAATCTGAAATCTTTTCCTATAGAATTGAAAGCTTTCAAAGCAGTCATTACATGTTCCGTTTCTTTGTAAAGCTTTTGATGTAAATTAAATTTAACTTATATTTGATTCCAAATGTCTGATTATTTTTCAATTTCTGAAATTTTGCTAAAGATTTTATTAATAGTATTCACAAAGTACAGATTCAAAAAATATCTTCTATGTTCGCTAGTATATTTTTTTGTCTTCAAGTTCCTCTATGTGAAGTAGTGTACAAAAGCTCTTGCAACTTTTGAAAAATTGGGTTCCTTAAAAACATTTTTGCCATTTTATACTGTGTGTCTAGATATGTGGTAGTTTTTAAAATGTTGCGAGGGCGATAGATTGAGTATTAGCAAAGTTCCCCCTTTTAAATTAGAATTCGGATTATTAAATTAGTTTTTTTTTTTTTTTACATTTGTTCAACCATTTTAAAATGTTAGTTGGCATATTTGATTAAATGTTTTAATGAGTGGGGAGAGCGGCTTTCTTGAAAAATATAATTCTCCAAGATTTTTTCGATATTTCTTGTTTTCATTGTTTTAAGTTTTAAATTATATCAAATGAGAACAATGGAAAAAAATATCTTGGGGGAAAATCATTCGGAGCTGGTCACTGTATTAAGCACCGTGGATCTGAAAGGGAATCGGAGTTCCACCTTCTCCATGAACCACCTAAACGAGAACACTTTTACTTTTAAATGGTCAATAATTAGTTTTCTGCTGTCTAATTGGTGATCGAATAATTTCTAAAGATACATTTATGAGGGAGAAACGTAATCAGATATTGTGATAGTTTGATAAGAGAGAATCATCTATTTTGCTTTGTTACAATTCGTCTGTACTGAATATAAAAAGTATATTAACATAATGAGAAAATCCAGTTCAGAAAGATTTCTTGAAAATACGTTATAACAGCAATATCTTGCGTTTCTGTGGACAACTAACTATTTTTATTTGTTGTAATTTTGCTGCCTGCCGTGCTGGAATAAACTTGTTTTCCTATCAGTGAAATTCAACATTTAGACACAATTATCTCTAACAATTTCCTCTTAGATGAAAGTGGTAAGTATCTCGGGTTTTATAAGTGATGAAATAATTAGTCCCAGATACACTTCCAGATTTAACTTTGTTTATTTCCAGAAGACATCAGACTCCAAAGATACTGGTTACACATGTAAACACAAGCTCCAGCGATTACACTCAATACTACTTTCAAAGACAATAATGTTATACACTCTCACAATACTGAACTACAGGACTCCTTGGATACATAAAAACTGTTCTTTACTGTTCACGTACAACTGTTTCAAAATTCGTTTCTGCTGATCACTTATATAAGTTCCATACAAAGTTCCAGAATATTAAAAAGGCTTCCGAACAGATGTTTCTCGAACTCTAACAATACTTAAACAATTAAAAAATATTAAAAACAATTAAAATCAATAACAATATTACGAAATGCACATAAATGAAAATTAGAGATATTTACACACAAAATTATCCACATAAATCAGTTTAAACTGTCACAAATTGTCCTCTAAACATCGTAGCTCACCTCAATACTTGGAATTACAATCATTTAATCAATTTTTCTTGCATAGTTGTGCCCTTGAACATATTAAATAGTATTTACATAATTCCTTTTCATAAAAGAAAGTCCATTTACACCAATTCACAATCAATGGCATGGAAACATACAAGATCATATTCACCCAACCCTTAGATTATTATAAATAATTCATAAAATACAATTTCCATAAGGCTAGGTTTTTTTTATTTTTCTGGATGATTTTACCCCTGTAATTGACTCCCATTCAGTTAACCCAGTGTTCCGTTACTAAACTGTGTTGAGAGTGTGGTATTGTTTGTACTGAGTTCGAAGTCCGCCAGATGCACTCCGGTCTCACGGCACCCAGTTGACGTCATATACCTGCGGTCACGGCGGCTGACGTCACCGCCTGCAGGGCAGGTGAGCGGTCTGCAGCGACCAGAAACTCAAGTCTGCTGCCCGCGGACCAGCTCTGCATCTGCAGGAAACCAACTGCTACCCTGCAAGAGGATCACATATAGTATTCTACACTGGGAGTGTAATAGACTAACCATTAGGAAACGAAACATTAAGTTGTAATTTTGAAACCAACACTTTCAATAAACTGTTAGCTTATATGCCAAATCGACTATTATAAATATATTTCTACCACACAGATTTGAGTGTACAGGCTAAAATTAAAATAAGAAAGGATCGTCCAGAACTCTCGCTCCTACCATACATGTGAAGTTGACCGTAATAAACGAAAATATCTTTTAAGTCTAAAACGATAAGATCTTCTTAAATAAATAATAACTTGATTGGCTCAGTATACCACGTTTCTACTGACTACGAAGATTTGGCTCAGTTTTAAACTGTGACTCAAGTTGTTATATACAACCAAAAAAACTCATTCGAAAACTCGGAGTCAATATAATGACCAAAATCTAAATACGTTTAAAGAGGGATAAATTATAAGTAAATATGAATTTTGATGAGAATGTGATTTCAAGGAAAGTCTTCATTGATTATAATTAAGCAGCAGTAGTAAACCATAATTTTCATTTGCTTCTTTTGGTATCCCTTAAGGTTATTCCTGTCGAGTGGCACAGTATTTGAAGAAAGGTTTAAAATCTCGAAAATTTAAAAAAAATTTTTAGAGGCTCAAGTTTTGCATAATTCTGATAATTAACATATTGGAAAGTGTCGTCAAGACATTAAATCATAAATGCTGACAACCAGTTGGTAGTTAGTCCAAAATGCATGAATATTTTAAAGTTTCGCTAATATTTTACAATCACAGCACTTGGCCTTCTGTAACATGTACGGCAACTGGGACCCAGCGTGGTGTGTGGAGGGTAATGCTATGGTCTTGTATTCGGAGGGCGCGGGTTCGAATCCCACTCCCTTCAAAAGGTCATAGCCGAATTCATTCACATTCCGGGTTCCCTACCCTTGCTCGCCTCTATTGACCTCTAAATCGACGAGGTCTAAAGCCATAAGCAAAAAAAAAAGAACAACTGGAAATCTTCAATGATTTTAATATTTGTTTTTGATATTCAACGCACAGTTCAATATCTATAGCTTGTTAGTATTACGACACATTATAAGCTGTTTACTAAGCTCGTACATAAGAAGTAATAATTTTTTTAAATACCTTTCAGAGATGAATTTTTGTCAACACGGAGTTTGAATAATAATATAACAATTAGTTTTGTTCAAAATATAATGAAAACTATTTCAGATATAAGTTTCTAATCAAAATAAAAAAAAGTAAGATTTTGGCCTAAAATTTTAACTGCAATCCATAACGATAATAAGCAACAACGTAAATGTGGATTAAGGCTCTAAGCGTACTTATATCGCATTGTTAGCACCTTAGTTTGCTAATATGCCTAATAATAATTACTGAAAATTTGATTCTTAATAAACCCGATATGATCAAATTTCATATGAACTGGCTTCTACTCAAATGTTATACAGGAAAAGATTATTTAATTTATACGGTAGTCCTTGTTCCCTAATTGTGCATACGAAGTTTTTTTTTTTTTTTTTTACGAATTTAGCAGTCAGCTAAATCTTTATGTTGAATTTCGTAATTAGGTGAATGACAAACTTTTTCAGAATCAAATTTTTGACTAAGTAATGGTGGTTACCAGTTCTTGAACATCTAGAAACCACTAGCAAAAAATATAACATTGGGGAACAACTGTTTAATCCCAATCGGTGTTTATTAGTCTTTAAAAAACAACGTGATGCGTCATCCCATCTCTTCTTTTTGGGAGTTCTTACACGAAATACTTTCCTCAATATCATTTCTAGAACATGTTAATTTTTTATTCAATTTTCATTACCATCCATTATTTGAAATGATTCTGTTTTCTTTTTTTCTTGTTTCTCAAAAATCCAAGCTTCGTTAAGCGCTTAAGAGCAGTGCTACATACAGTTTAGAAATCTCTTTCTGGCACCTAGCATTATGTGTCCGGCTAATATTTTTTTTCTTTTGAAAATGGTGTTTTACGATATTGTTGATCCATTTTTTATGTTTTTTACTTCAGCTGTGATATGTAATTCTACTCGATAAATAACAGAATTATCATAGTTCTTAAGCTTCATCTAATCGTACTTTATAGTTAATGTTATAACTTAAGCTGGACTTTAAAACCTTTGTCTTGATTGTGTTCATATTTAGTTTACAGCACTCCGTATCTCCATAGTCTCATCCTGATCTGGTAACAGGAAGATATCATCAGAAAATTGTGGCTGGTTAAATCTATCCACCGCGGTGAAATTTTTGATCTCATTTGTTCTGCTATGTGGACTGTATTGATACTTAATACCTTATTTCCTTAAAATTTCGAACCTCAAGACCAATTTAAAATTTGTAAAGGTTTTAAAAACCGATTATTATAACAAATTATCTTCCCATTTTTTAGTCCTTCTTTCCAGTAGCCTACTAAATATAATACCAAAAAGTAATGTGACTTTGAAAGCAGTCATATTAACTGTCTGATAACTTAATGCGATTACAGTTCCTGCGTCATGCTGATAAATAACTGACATGTCAGAGGACTGGCAGCCTCTGAAATCGCGCTACACGTTGTTCAGTTGCAGAATCAAGATGCTATAGTGTTGCAAGTCATAGGTAAAGCTTTGTTCGTGGAAGTGATCTTCCAAGGAGCCACGTCGAATGATCTTCTTAGTACTCATTAAATCGTCACTGTCCAGGTAATCTTGACGGGTTGTGTAAGCTCACGTATTACCTCACTAATTTCAGAATTGGTGTCAAGGCTTACTGAAAAATGCCAACAATATGAGATGCAAATAAAAATTATTCCTTTCAACATTTAGAACACGCATGTTATCGTGAATACAGCTGCAGAAAAAAATTAATTTCATTTAAGAAAGTTTTCACCACTTCTTCGGAAACAAGGTTGAAAGAAAATGACGTTTCCTAATTGCTAAAAAGTTTGCGATTAAGCCACGGCTAAGAAAAACAGAAAGTTGAATCCAACACTCTAAAGACATACAACCAGGGAAGTACTTTGATACTAGGCGAAATTTAACTTACAGTCAATTTGATAGCATAGAACAGACATATCAAACGGCCGAAGTTATGTTGGTGGGATGATGAAAAAGAGATTGAAATCATTAGAAAAATGACGTTAACATTAGGAATAATTCATATCAAAATTGTATTACTTATAGAATAGTATACAAAACTATACAAGCACGGGAAAAAATAATTATATATTAGACAAACATTGGTACTTGAAGAAAATATTTCTGTGATAAACAGAATACCGACAGATGGTGGAAAAAGTTTGGAACGTTTGCGATTAATAAAAGTAATTAGAAAGGAAAACTGAAAATAGTTTATGTCCCCCATCATGCTTCAAGTACGGCAAGAACAAAAAGTTGGATTGTAGATCAACACCAGAAAAATTAAAGAAACGTGTACAGGTTCTAAACAGTAATATTACTCTCTTCAAATCGGTACAATTATTAAATAACACTTCTAACAAAAATACTTTAGCCAAAAATTGAAGCTACGCTCACTGTAAATCGCATGATTACTTCTTGAAGTGCGGCATGAAATCTCGAAGAAAAATTACCAAATTTACGTGCGTGTGCTTCTAGCAAACATCGAGAAGGGAATCCAAAATAAATACTGCAATGCAAACCACGCTGTACAAAGAAGAAAGGTAGACCAAAGAAGAAGTGATCAAACAAGATCAACAACGAAATACAAAACGAAAACGATGACTGACGAAGGTCATCGAAGAGCGTTTTGGTATCCACTGTTGTAATAATATAGCACCTCCTCCACTGTCGCAATTTTGGTTAGTATGTCAATCGTAAGTTTGCTGACCGATGGTTTTGGTCAAGATTTTATTAATTAACTTATCTCGTTTTCCCATCTCGACGTATTGTCAAACCACCGAACAACCGCTTAGCTTTGTAAGAACACTGAGTATCACTGGGAGCTTGGTTGATGCATAAGATTACGCGAGTTTTTAAAATTTTTCGTGACTGTATCAAATTCAAAAATAGAGTATTTCTGGGAACCATTCAGAAATTAATGGAAGTTGTGTTACTGTCTATTTGGCTCTTCCGTAATACATTCAAAGGAACTTGTGAAGCTACGTATCAAGTAATTAATTTTCAACGTTTTATTAGCTATCATGTTGCTAGGATTAAACGACCTAGACCTTATGTGTGAACAGTAACCATTAAAGTACTTGCCGGTAATTCTACAATACATCCGAAGTGGACAACAGTACAGTTTGTGTATGGATGACTAACGTATTTAAATGTTTCCTACAGTACATCATTCGAACCTCGTATCATGATAAAGGTGCGGAGAGGTTAAAAACTGATGCTGCAACATAGTTTACTCTTGATGAAAGACACTAATGAAAACTTAAAATCTTTAGATCTAAAACGCCTTATACATCATCATACAGAACCTGCTGGAACGTGCTGAATCTGATGAGAGCTTTTAATAAATGATTTATAACTCTGATTTGTACTTCTTGGTTCCTGCTGGGCAGGTGTTGATAAAAAAGTTTCCATCACCGGTAGCCGAATTGCGTTTCTCTTGGCTCAGGCGTGGGCACGTTGGTCGTGTAGCTGGTGCGGCGTGCGGTAGTATCCAGATTGGTTTTTGCTGCAGGCAGGCCGCAGCATCCGCGGTGAGTGCGCTGACCGGCACTGGCGTGGCCTTGGCACGACCTTGCGGCCAGCGCACCCGTCCGCCCAGCGCCTACACTACACTGCTCCGGCCCCATGCGTCTTTGTTCCAAGGGCTCTGGTACCTTCTATTGGATGATTCATTCTTCCCCGTGTAAAGGGAAAAATATGTTTAATAGAATGAAAACACAGCTGTATCAGATACGAGATAAGACAAGTTGCATTAAAGGAAAAAGCCTGAGCTTGGGTAGAGTGAATGAGGAAAGCCGTACCATCAATTGAATGAAATAAGAACTGGCTAAATGATCCGCTTAGTTCTAGGATCCCTTTAAAACACTGACACTGTCTCTCTCTCTGTTCAGAGGACGTGCTATCTTCCGTGATGGTCATCCGTGTCTATGTCTCTAGTGAGTGCTCAACATAGTAACTTTACCCTCCTTTTTGAATAGCACTGCATTTCCCTACCATATATCTCGTGTTATATACTATGCGAGTGGTTTGGTGGCTCAGTGGCTAAAGCACTTGCTTTCAGACTTTCGTAGTCCGCTCCCACATTCAAATACAAGAAATTCTTAGGAGTTCTGTACATCGTATGCCCTACACCAGGCCATTCCGTGGTTCGGATTCCACCTTGAGCTGTAGGTAATGGAACTGGTGTCCTACATATAAAGGAGCGTCCATAGACCACGTAGCTCCATTTTGGCCATCTCTTGTCAGACTATCGTAAATTACATACGGAGATAATTAAATGACGGAAATTAATATTCACAGGATGTTGTGTGTTCTGTAGCTCATGTTAACTGTGACAAATAATATAAATGGAAAGCTACGTGGCTTGGACCTCCCACCTACCCTTAGCCCAGCGTAGCATTGCAGCAAATCCATCCCGTCCCCCCCCCCCTTTTTCCTGCGACCGAGCCACGTAGTTTGTGGACGCTCCCTAACACAATGACTTTATATGTTTCCTTTTGCAGGATGCAACAAACCTCCACGTTTTGGACTAAGGTTTTTCATTCTATTCAAAGGTTTAATAAATTCATAACATACTGTCCTGGCCTAAATTCAGCTTCTAATAGTAAACTTATAAGAAAATTCCCTTTGTCGTCATACTTTGTATTCCTCTGTAGCAAAGTTTATTTAATTTGAATACACGAGTATCACATGCAGGTCCTGGTGACGTAGGTGCTTGAGTGTTAGCTACGCGTGCTGAAGATCACCGGTTTGTGTCTAGTCTATAGGATGGGTGGTTTTAATGACGTGTTGTGTTTTTCTGGTGTTGTCCTACACTTGGAAAGTAGCTAAAAACCTTTGAGGATATCTGTATGCTTCCGATACTGTTTTAAATTTAAATAACCAAATTTTTATTTAGTTTTCGTGTGGTATATTTTTTATGTGTAACCTTACTTCACTAAAATAAAACCTAATTAAATCAATTTTTCCAGAAACCGCAATCCCTGATTAAACTGAAGCTACTAGTCATAAGCGGGAACTAACTAGGACACGTATCAGCTCATTTTTCCTAAGCCACTTCTGAAATTTTGATTGACTGCATATAGTCCTATTGCTGTAAAGCGTAGTCAAATAATTTTTTGTGGAGCAAGTCCACGGACATCGTGAAGAAATCTATTTAGAAATCTAGGTGTACTTACAATGCCAACACAGTATATACACTCCCTATTATCGTATTTTTTATTTCTGAGCACTTCAATCTTAATGCTACCATAGGCAGCCCAGATTTCTCAGCGAGCCCTAGCACGTCGTCGCGATAGCCAGCATCTGCCAGTATCTGTTGACAGTGTACGGTGCTTTTGACATTTACTCCTATTTGCTTTAGGTAGCTCATTAAGTCACGGTCGATTTGTTGTATCGTTGTTTAGTTCTTTTTTCCCATCGTATCGGCTGTGATAGTATGAGATCTTCGTAGTACAAGATATTCTCAATGTCGTCATCATTGATGTTTAGATTTTCTCCTTGGAGACGGGTATGATTACTTAGTTAATGATTGGTCCGATTTCTCTGTGGAAGCTTGCGTTTTGAAGGGAGAGCTGTGAAAGTAGTTCGATAATGCAGCTGATATTGGAGTCTCCTGGTGAAAATAATTGTCCGAGAGTGGGGGGCAAACGCGCAAGAACTTCCTTCCAGATCATATTTGGTTGTCCTAACGATGAATTGTCTTTTCTGGACCTGCTAAGTCCGGGTGTTGTATGATATTGTTATTTGCTGCAAAGCAGAACAATCATTTGGTTGGTTAGTTTCGGGTTTGCTGAGGAAATTGTTAACGTCGATATATGTTAAGGTTCTCATGGCCTGGTGGTGAGAGCTGCAGCGAGTAAAAGCAGTTCGACGAGTGTTGCAATCTTTACTCCAACTGAATTTCGATGTAAATCTTGCTGACAGCAGTGATGGCTGTTTTTTCGATTTGAGGTAGGGCGCCATCTGACGGTTGACGTGGCCCCATGAACTTGGTGAGGAGTTGCAGACGAACCTCCCTTATGTTTACTGCGGTGGGTGCTGCAGAGCTGTGGAAGCCTGCAATCCCGTGGGTAAAACAAGGTATGACTCATGTGATATCGAAAAGATGTGAAATTTAACAATTGTTTTTGAATTGTTCATTGAAAAATCGTTAGTGGATTTTAATAAGGTTTCGATTAATATATTACACGGCGTCCAAGGGTAAAATAGGGTACGTTTCATTCTGATGTAAACTGGAAAAGCTGAGGAGACAATTTTTTTAATGTAATTAATGTAAAAAATTCTGGACTGTTTTTAATGTGGTTTAGATTAACGTATAGCCCTTGGTACAGCCCCTGGTACTCTTCCAGGAGTCATTTGTTGTGCGTATGTAGATGACCTTCGTGCCCATAGGTGACCTTTTTCTTTTTATTCTGCAGAAGCTATCAGTCACTGGCAGATAGCTGAGGGATGAGATAGTGTCGGTATTTATTTTTAACAAAATGACAGAAAACCTCAATAAGACTATTGCATTAAATTTTGGTGGAAACGATTTTTAAGATTAATCAGTGTTCCGGGGAAGAAGCAATGGACACCACACAGGTTTACACCGCATCCGGAACCACGCAGCCTACTATCAAATTTAAGCCAAGAAATATCCTCAGGAGGTAAAACTGATGAACCGTGGTGCCACGTATACGACTACTAATCTAATGCCGAAATCAAGGTAGCAAATGTGGAGCTCTATCTGGATCAAACCCATTCTATGTACCTCAATGTATGGAGAATGAAAAAACAAAATTACCAACCAACTGATTACTCATAATTAAATGGTCTACGGTAATATATCATTTGTTTGAAACATGAGCAAATATATTCAGGAAAAAATTAAATTACATACCACATGATGCAGAAGCCATTAAGTGAACTTTGATGTAGCTAAAAAATTAATTTCCATTATCATCTAAATTTTAAAAAAAAAACGTGAGGCTGCATGGTAGAAGAAATAGAAAGCAGTAATAAATCGTCTAGCTGATGTTCTCAACAGAGACAGCGGCTTTTGTCTTAGTGAAGCTTCAGTACCGGCCCTTGTAATACTCCCGAGAAAGAGTCGAGCGCCCATGCCCACTGGCAGTCAGCCTTCGACTGCCCCTGGCGTCGGGTAACACCGTGTGGGGGCTGCGGTGGAAAGGATGGACACTAACGGCAGCAACAAGCGAGCCAACGCTATTATTAGATGCGTTAGTTTCAATTTCCGTACAAACCTAATTACGAATCTTACGTATTTTTACCTTAAAATCCTTCATAGTCTGAAGTTTAAGTATACTACTGTTTATGAAAATTGTAACAGCCAGAAGGAATGGTCTGAATCACTAAAAAATCAGAGAATTTTTGAACAGTGAAACCATAAATAAGAGATTAAGACTGCTGAGAGATGGAATGCTCGTAGGCCCAGCAGCACCCTCTTGTGTGTCCTGACAGCACAGTGTTACGCCACGCTCAATCGGTCCGTCAGTGACGGCCGCGTAACTTCCGTGGTGGGCGCAATCGGGCAAACTCCATTGTTGAGTGGCGTAGCGGACAAACACCATGTGTGACGGTATGAGGTGAAATTGGCTATTACGTATGACCTCGCCTCCTACGTATTGAGTGCAATATAAACAGCAACTGATACATCAGGGAGGTTTTAGAGCCCGAGGCACTGCCTCTCCTGCAGACGGCTCCACAATGCCGTATTTCAGAAGGGCAGTAAACCGTCACATGTGGCGAGGAATGTGCATTGCTTCTCAGAAGGACGACGGTTACCAATTCTTCCTTGTCTCGACGTTCGGCTGGCATGTCGTACGTAGAATATATGGGATATATTCGGTCAGCAACTTGTTCGTTCTGATCTTCCTGCAACTCTTCCTGGACGCGTCTACAAACCGTATGGTATTGTGTTCCCCAGTAGCATATCCAGACTCTCTTTGATAACATACCACGACATCTAGCACGTTTCAGCTCACAACGTACTGAATTCTCACGGTCAAATAGCTTGTGCAATTCTGTAATTCTAGTCATTTGTGTATTGTCATGTCTCTAAAGTGTGTAATAAATTTTATTGTAATCTCATGTACCTTGTTGGTGTTGCAATTTTTAAAAACAGTAGTGTAATTTGTTCCAGCAAGTCACTCCCCTACTTACAAATGTAAATTTTCCTAACACTTACGATTTTTATTTTTATTGTTATTAATTGATATTGATAAAAGGGATTTGCGGCATCGGAGTTAACTCCAATAGCTGTCAGTACCTTGAATGAAGAAGACGGTGGAGTTAGTTGTTGAAATATGGTGTTTTTTACAAAACAATTCGTCATTATACCCGTGAAGATTTCATCGCAACATTACGCGAGGAATGTCTATGTTCTTACAGTTCTAAATTGTCCATAGATTATACAAATTATTAAATTCATCTATCTGTAAGAAAATTAAGTGAATATTGAATTACAAGCAGAATTACAGGGAATTATGCAAAATCTCTAGAAAAAATAGTGACTCAGAATTTAAAATATGTCTGTAAGAAATATGGAAGTTATTAAACATGAGATTTCATAAGCACTATTATTACTGTGCTCACAGAATTTAACTTTAGATTTGGTACATCACGACAGTAACCGTAACTACCACTGTCACAAAGACTTTAAGAAAATGTTAATACGAAATTTTGATCGAATTTCGCAAATTACAGCCGACTTTCGAAAGAAATGTTTTAGAGCACAGGTACCTAATGATCTAGTGATCAAACTGATTCAGACAATATGAAACCTGTTGTATTGAGTTCTTTTTCAATCATGTAGACGATCGAGATAAACCTACCACATACGAGCGCACGAATCAAGCTTTCTGGAGGACGCTATAGCCAGAGTTAGGTTTTCCGTGGCTTACTGAACCGAGTGCAACGCCGGCAAGGCCACGGCAGAATCCCTTCCAGTTCTTTCCCCTATGGTCTCCTCTTATAATGACCTCAACGATGACGAGCCTTAAAGCCCTAAAATATTTGTTCCGCTATGGGACCGTAATGCATGAACGATCAGACGAAAATAACGATGAACGTGGGTGAAAATTGAGTTTACGAAAAGTTAGTGGAATTTCTGACATTGGTTTTCTGCATGGGTGGGGGAAAAGAAAGAATCGTTTTCCAAGACGAATAATACCGGAAATCATTGCGAGTAAAATTAAACTTATTCATTTCCTTTCATAGTTTTGAGTAATATCTTGACTAACAGGTGCTCTCTCAAAAGGTTTTTTTCCGTGCTAATAGTTTATCTTGTAAAATAGTTATTTAGGAATTCATGATGATATCCGTGATATCTTCAACTTTGGAAAGTTCATTTTTTCATCCCTATCCACTCTACATCTTCCTTCGTCAATTTTGTCTTGTTCGTTATATTATTGATCAAAAGCATCTTCTCCACCTCCCCAACTCCTACGACTAAATCAGAAAACCTGTGTGGAGGAGATATGATATTGCGTACACAGACTACCATAAATTATGCCTTACGTCCGTCATAAAGAACTGTGCAATTCTAATTACAGTGTGAGTAGCTCTGAGACAGAGGGTGACCCATAATGTAAAAGGTATCATAATCATGACTCGTTTGGACATTCAGCAATTGCCGGAAGTGTGGAATCACCATTTATACGGTTTGACGATGGTTGCATGGTTGGTTTAAGGATTGCTGTTTTTTGACTGTATGAAATCACAATTCAGGCTAGGTATGTGAGTTTCACATTGTACGAGCCGCACATTGTGTCCTGGTTGAAGAAGAACATGCCTCTGTATTTACTGCTCTGGTCGCTCCCACATTACTTCTCATCGATAGGGCAGGCAGTTGATCGAAGTTTCTGCTTCTTTTGTTACAACTACTGTATAGGGAAAAGGTTCGATGACAGAAGGGTGGCATTGTGAACGGCGTGATGTCGATTTGAAATGTCATGGAAGACAACAAGAAGTAATTGCCAGAGGCTACCAGTGATTACCGAATACCGTCAACCACACTTGCCGTGATGTCTACTGCTGCGAAAATAGAAAACCGAATGGCTGCAGGTCATCTTTTTCGGCGAGTCAACTTTCTGCTTGGATACACATTTTGGTTTGTCGTAGGTGGGAAGAACGTTTGTAAGAAACGTGTTTAGTCCCAGCAGCAGAAATCTCAGTGAGAAAATGCTGTCGAGAAGCGCTTCCTTGTTTTATGTATGCAGAGTGCTCTGTCGGTCTCTCGGTGTATTACAGAAGTCCGAGGTGCTACTTCAGATGCATCGACTGGTAATGTCATATTTCATGCGGACAACCCTCGTCGGTACAATGCAGCGTTGGTAGAAGGCTTCCTGAGATGAGTGCATATTCCCATCAAATCAGTGGCTAAATTTTCCTTCCGGTTTCAACCCTATAGAACGAATATGAGATCTTTCACAATATTTTTAATACTACTCATTGCTCTATGTATACTATCTATAAACGAAGCTTCACCACCAATTTACTGCGCATTTCTCATATTAGTACGGGAGTGAAAACTTCTGGCCAATAGTATATTTAATTTCTCTTAGGGTCTTAAAATTCATCAAGAAGTTATTAGAGATAGGACTTCATTGGACTAATACTTAGAACTAAACCTGGTACATGGATGATAAAGTTCGGACCTGGATTCGTGATTACGGGAGCCTAATGCCTGGTTTTTCCATTCAGACATTTTCTATTTTTAAATCCAACCGAATGGTTGCTTTATAAAGGTCATGACCGATTTTTGTTAATTACCTACAAATAAATTATTTTGCTACTGTAATGATCTAGCTGATGACTTCTAGTAAAGAATTAAAATTACATTACTTACGGAAGGAAGGAAATTATTTGTATCCAGGAAACTTCTGCGAAATGTCTAGAAATGGCATAATAAAATGCCCTAACATTGAAGTCTGAACATCGTACCTGTTGTGCCTGCTGTTTCGATTTTCGTCTCTTTTTTAACATAACAACTAAACATAGCGTTTCTATGCGGATCTTAAGTTAAATTTATAAGCCCGGCTTCAGCTGGGCAGTGTTTTCTTGTGTTCCACAAGCGCAGCATCCACAGTGGAAGCAGCCTGGCAGTGAATCAGCGGCCAAGGACGGCAGCCTCACGCGGAGGTCAAAGGTCCGTCAGGCGACATCTCCACCACCAACAACAAGAAGATCCATTATATAACGACCACTGCCGTGTCCTGCCACAACACTACTGCTCAAACATTTCCTCTATCCTGATTTAACATATTCCACGGCTTCTGAACAAACAGACATCACTATTAGTTTGATGAACAAAATATACAGAGATGGCTTTTCCCTCTTGTATCAATAATAAGGAATCAGCTTCTGTTATGTTGTCAAAGTTCAGCAACTTGATCGAGCGTGGTGGGTGAGTGGTAACGCTCTGGACACGCATCCAGATTTTGGTTTTCCATGGTTTCGTACCCTAGGCGAATGCCGAGATGTTTCCTTCAAAAATGCCATGACCATATTCCACCCTGTTCCTTGCCCCCAGTTCTTTTCACCTCTCTAATGACCTCTATCGACGAAGTGTAAGGAAAAAAAAATCAATAACTTGATTCAGTTCTTAGCCACAGTGACGTCTTTGTTGAAGAAGACAGAACCGTCTCTGTTGCGATTTTTGGCTTTACTTCAAATACTCTTTGCTGTGTGGCCGTTTTCTTCTGATATAGAATTAAAAGTCTGATTGTGATCTGGCTCTTACTTCTTCAGTATTGGTTGGTTGGCAAATAACAATCGTGGAAAATATAAGCTTTGCTTTGGACTTAAACTTTTGGCTCCTACTTTTCCAACCACTTTCCTTTATTTAACGTAAGAGCCGATGAGATATACATCATAATTCCCGCCTTACTTGTTTCCAAACCAATATACAGATCACAAGGAAAGTTTGCACTACGTGTTTAATATTCAGTCTTTCAGAATAATTTCCGACATCCTGTATTCAGTTGTGCATCCTCAAAAACCCATCGCTTATCGTTTCCTAAACAAGCTGGGTGCACATATGAGCCCACTTCTCTAGAATATTGATTATTTGTGAAGTGCTTGGAAGGTGGTTCAAACTAGGTGACGAGAATTTGCAAAATAGTCAATGAAAAGTTTGGTACCGCGTGCGGTAGATATGCCTTTATGGAAGAACGACGTTTTTGTCCTTGAGCATGGCGGAATGTTTTTGGAAGCTTGAATAATTCTGAAGAGGAACTCTTCACTATACGACTTCGCTGTGAGTACCTTCTGTATTTACAGTACCACGCGCTTCACAAGTCTTCTGACGTCGAAGTAGACGCTCTTCATTTTCTTCTTCAAAGATAGTGATTTTCACACAGTTTCGGAATTTATGGGCACGATATCACGATATGTGGGTAACGATACGTTTCGCCACCAGTTACGATGCTTTTGATATAATGAGATGATCCACTTTGAAACTTCTTGAACGTTTCGGGGAAATATAAGGCATATAGTATCATCCGCTCATTTGTTAAGGCAATGGCTAACCAAGAAGCACATACTTTTCTGACTTGGAAGTGTAGAATGGCGCGAATATCCTAACTCGCTTCTGTTCAACGATAAGCCATACACCTTTGAGTATCTTCATGACAACATATTCGTTTTTTTTTTTTTTTAGTTTTTTTATGACAGACGAAATTTGAACTTATAGCATATGCCAGCTGAAATTCCAACTTTGAGCCTCGATGCAACTTGGATATAGTAATATAAAGCGTAATCCCAAGATCATGAGTACGGTCACGGGTCGAGAATAATTCAAAGTTGGCAGAAAGGATCAGTTAGGTGATTGCCTCCTTTATCCCGGGTCTGCCGTTGGAACATGCTAATTGCTGTAGCAAACGCCAACATAACAGCCAACTGCATCCTTTACATTCGAAAAGGAACGTCACTACCACTTCCATGTGTTCGAGGGATAGTGCATGGAATGAACACAAGAAAATCTTTGACAAATCCACTCAACACTTTTAGTTTAGGCGCTTTTAGGGACAAAAAACTAGTTTGCAAGGTCACACGTCACGCCAGCGTGACGCTGCCTGACCTGATGTGATTCTTGAGTTTGATCATTGTTTTAACTCTTCAAGTCGATTAAAACAAAAATAAATTAAACTGACGTCTAAAAGCGACAAAAAAATTAGTTTTAGAAGTCAAAAGTCATGATCACGTGCCCTGGTCTGACTGAAACAAGAATTTCACATTAAGGGTTCACTTCGAAAAATTAAAAAATTTATGTTGAATTTGGAGGTACAACATAGAAGTATTACAGAAAAACGGAAGCAATCTCAATATGTAGCAGATGCCACGAGAAAAATCATCTTCTAACAATGGAGCCATTTCCTCTTAATACTGATCATTGATCAACCCCTAGAACCGAAGTTGTAGCGCAAGATTTCACGGTATTCCGCGTTAGATAAGGACATTTTGAGCACTTCATAAAGGAGAAACCAACATCTTGTGGTCATTCTGTTAGCTACAGTGCATGTTAAAGCATTTTCAAAATACACTAACTTCTGAAAACGCGCAATCATCAATTACGTCGTATCGCAAAACTTTCCACCTGACCTTAAATGTTGGTATTAGCTCCATTATCATTTTTCTTTTTATCTGTTACCCTTTTACACTTCGTCTTAGAGATCGCTTGTAGGTTGTAGGTGATGCACTTTACATTGCATGAACGTTTGGTTCTCATAAATCAAAGAGGTACGCTATACACAGTCAATATGTTAATGCTCTGCTTCCGTTTAGCTGGAGTTTCCCAACTACTTGTCCTTTCGTTAAGGATGGCAGAGACTATTGCATCATGCTTAATGCATTTTTTACGGAATTCAATTTGAAATTAATAGGAGGTGAAATGTCACCCACCGGTTACATAGTTTCAAAATAAATAAATTTTATTCTACACCTGATTTGTAATGATAACTACATTTTAGGTTATGGAAAATAAAACTAATAGGTAACAGATTTAGTACCAGAATACAGCAGAGTAGAGGTATCTAGGAACAATGTTTTAGCCTAAGCGAGCACCAACTCCGTTAGAAATTAAATTTAGAGCCTGGTAAATTGATCATTAAATTCTAGCGGACACGCGTAAGCGAATTGTCGCAGTGAAACAGGCGACAGTTAGGGGTGAGTTTCGTCCAAGTAATGTGATAAATTTACACTTTATTTCTGTAGTTAGTACCTAGGAACATTTAACACACTGTGAATTTAACAACAGAAAAAACGCTGGCTACAATTTTAAAATTACTTAGTGCCTTTAAACAACGCAACTTCCTTCAAAAATACGTGACGAAATTGAATATTTAATTCATTTCTTTCATATTGTAAAGAGACCATTTGTTGGCTACCGTTAAGAAAAACGTGAGTTGCCAAAAAAGGGAGGGGGGGATTATTAAAATCTAAAATAATTCCTGAAAATGAAAAATACATATAATAATGATGTTAGAAGGGGATCTAATAGGTTACTAACTAGAACCATGAATTTCAGACACAAAATAAAACCTCATTTATTGAGTCTTATGGCCTTACAAGGTCGGGTAGTAATTAACGTTACGTTAAACACAATTAGATCAGCAAAAACAAGCAATACCCGACGTTTACAATCGCCGGAGTAAGCAAACAAAACTGAATGAAATATCTCAAACAAGTAATAAAAAAAAAAACAGCAAAGTTAACATTGAAATAACATGGCAACACAGGCCATCAAATTGAAGCTAACATTTTACTGTACAAAGGAAAATCCCAGGGGGCGCCGTATAAAGTGAATGAAAAGCATCAAAATTGAATTAACAAACAGCAAGATGCTTAAGAAAAAATTGAATCGAAATATAAATTCAGCTAGCTCAGAATTTAAGTGACGGGAGCAGAGTCTTAACCCAGGCGTCGCTTAAGGGCACATAAGTCTGTTAAAATCCACTGAATAGTGACCGTCGTTTCTGGTACATTACCATAGAATCATCGCCGTGATGGTGAGCGACAAACACAATGCCACTGCAGCAATGGAAGCTAAATAAGCGGCTACGACCGCGTTATTAGCATAACTTCCAAATAATGGCAAGCATGCCACTCGACATCTCGCTTTTCCAAAGCAAGAAATGATCAACCACAATGATCATCAGAGAGCGTGCCGGGCTGACACGTCTATTCACCAGCTCGTCTTGGACCCAAGTCACGTCCGTTCATCAGCTCGTCTTGGACAGAAGTGATGTCTAAAATGGCTCCTTCTTCTTCCTCGGCTAGTTGCTCGCCACATGTAAAAGAACTCCACGGAATTAGTATTGTAGACCCCAATAAATGTTCAGGATTGGCTATCTACACATTTCCGTCGTCACGTGTTTAATATCATGCGTCGCATTCGCCGTCTCCTTCGCGCGTTCCTACGTGGCCTTCGGGGTAGTAGCGGGGTAGGGGTAGGTCACCGCCCGATTTCGAACGGGACTCAAGCCGGGCTGGCCCGGCGCCATCGAGTCGCCTCGCCTGCTCCATTGTTCCTCTCTCAACCGCCGAAATGGCAGTTTCTAGCCTTCGATATTCAACCCTTCTGAGCCATGCGTTTACAGAAAAATTGATTTACAATAAAATATACCTTTGGCCGCCCTGCTTTAAACATACATTTAACCTATCCAGACAACCCTCATTATTTACAATTAATTACACGTTGCAAGACTAAATAATTAATAAATTTGAATATAATAAAAAAAGAATTATGAATATAATTAATAATAATTTAATTATATTCATTGTGGGTGACACTGTCACACCACAATATACCTGCTACCCAATCAAAATAAAATTATGCCAATAATTTTATTTGACCTATTCTAACCCTACAGTTGCATCAAAATCATTGCCTACACTATAGTTTCATGGTTCCAGCTCACTCGAACTATCGCATACATGTGACCTCTTTAAATATGTAAATACGACACGTGACTCTGGTTAACATAAATAATGAAATGTCTTATCCTAATATGCAAAGTAAAACATCATAAAACATTGACAGGTACATAGATGTAAATGAACGACAAAATAGGTCTGTTCAATCAATAAACAAAAATGATGTAAGCACAAGATATTAACATTAAAACTAGACAACTCAATTAATTACTTACAACGGGCTATGCAAATCTAGCACATGTGTTGAAGTTAGATACAGCAACAACAAGAATAAAGAATGCACGGAATGTCCATTATCAAGGCCGACACAAGTATGCCGAAACCACATAACATGAAAATCAAATGGAAAAGAAAATCTTCCGCGAATTTACATAATTTAATCCTTCCGCGAATTTACATAATTATCCATACAATACAAAAGAAAGACGGTTCTCGCAAAATGAACTATATTATGCTTTCCAAACTACACTCGTAGCAAAGACATTATAGCGGTGAAACTAAGCGATCAGCTGTTTCCACTTTGCCCGCTCTGTTGTTGTCAGTAAGCGCTGTCCCGTTAAGCTTGCGGCTCAGGCTACCTGCTTCTCGGTTAACCCTGATTGCAATCTTTCCAGGAAAACTGGCGGTCGGCACAGCTGCTATTCCATACAGCTGAGTGTCGCTACCGGTTCTCGCTGCGTTAGCGCTATGCTTGTTAGGCAATTATGTGTCTCAAGACTGACACTCTTACTAAATTGCACCAAACATATGTTCTACGCTATTACTTAACTACATTCATAGCTCCTTAAACTATATTTACAAATTTATTTACAGACGACGTCAGTCGCTGCCGTAAATCGTTCGTTATTCAGCGTGTGTCCGTTGATAAATTTTCTACACCCCGCTGCTTCATGTTGCGCGTCTTGTTAGATTGTCAGGACCGCTAATTGCTGTGCAAGTTATTATAGTATCATTATCACAGGTATACTATTTGGTATCTCGCGTGGCATCACGGAATTTACGGCTCTACTTAGTGCTTAAGAAATCCCCTACTCATTTGATCAGTAAATTTTCTCACGTTTCAACGAAGAACTGGTACTCAACAAGAAACTGCCGAACGATGTGGATCAATCCCACAGTCGAACACATTTGCCTCGGCAAACATATGCATAAAACCCTTGGACTCATTCATTAACACCGCCGAAGGAAGCATCGCAACCTATTTCATGGAACACGACCTTTATAAAACCTTGGACTCACGTATCAAGACGACCAAATGGGTAAGAATATAGCAGTCAGCTCATTGTTTGGACCAAAGTATTCTCCTTGATTAGGATGAGTTTTTTTTTTTTACAAACCAAACTCTGAAGGTTTCTTCGCTCTCAATAATCGTATGCCGTATTGATTCACTTGAAGATTGCGCGACATGCATACCATATCTTTTATTATCTGATAATGACTGAAAGAAAACGGTCATCTTCTACGTTCATTAGACGCCTATGTTGACAAACTTCTCAAACATTTTACGGTGACCATCAAATCCTTTTCGTTCGCTCATGAAGGCAATAAAATTCTTCTACACGGCTGTAAGGGTGAATCTGCGGAATCAGCGATTCAACGCTGAATGAACGTTTCCTTTTTACGACTCCAAAATTCGATATGTCCAAGACCTCGCCCGTTTGTCGTCCTTTTTCGGCATGCTTAATAACTCAATAATAATGAACAATGCCTATACAGTGACCTTGAGGCGTCCATGGACCTTCTTGTGGAAAATGAGACTGTGTGCGGAATATGCGTCTTTGTCGCATTCGACAGAATCTCGGGTGGCTCGAAACTTTTGACTTACAAGGTCCCAAGCTTCTCTTTGTACCGACCTGCCAGCCAACGGAATTTCTCGAAACACCGTTTTGTAAAGCTGCAGGTGTTTGGTAGCGGACTCGGCAGATGGTTTGGTGTTTCCGGCACATGTACAGTTACTCAGGTCACCGACACGGCTGACCACGAGGTTTTGCGTATTCAGTGCCACGTCACGAACCATCTCACTCCGACCAATTTCAATAAACCACTGAAAAACATTTCAAACCCCGCATTTGTAAGCGTGAATTCCCTGAGGGCAAGGAGTGAACAAATTGATTCCCGTTGCACTCGAAGTTGCGGACGGAAAATTTCCACCCGACGTTCAGAGATCGCGAACTCGGTGGACCATTTCGCTTTTCTCCAAGCAATGAAACTTTTATGGACACTTCTCTGGCTTGAAGGAAGCACGTGTACTGCAAATCTTTCGCCTCGTGCCCTAGGAATGTCTCGTATTTTCTTGACTGACGTTCCTTTTCTTTCGGCCAATGACCACGCAAACAATCGAAATTCCTGAGCTCAGAAATTTTTGCCTTTAAGCAGCAAATTTCCTTTATCATACGCTGAGTGTTGAGTTCATCAAACGTCTCATTCACAATCTGCAATTCTTCCTCAGATTGATTGTTGTGGGGATGCTCTAATTCTACAGCGGTTTGCCCGTGACTTGCAAGGTGAACGGCGGCAGAATTACTTATTTCCGTCACCTTTGATTCCAAATGCGCCAGCTTAGAGTTCGTGTTCTGAACGAGTGTTTGCTGTGACGCTTGCAAATCCTGTTGTGCCGTTTGTACTTGTTCAACCGAACTCGCAACCTCCGACACCTTTGCATTTACAGCCTGCAAGCTTCGTTCAGTATTATCCTTAATCTCGTGGACAAATTCCGAGATCTGACCGAGACTCTGGTGGCTTTCTTGCCGCACGTGCTCGACAGATTTTTCGGTCGCGTCCAAACGCTTCGAGATTTCCGCGCTTGATTCCTGCAATGCAGTGCATGTTGCCTGAATCGTATCTGTGCGTCTCTCCAACACTGAAACATTCGCTCGCATCTCCGATTTGAATGCACTCATTTCACGGGTCATTTCCTCGCGAAAAACGGACAATTTTCCGTCCATGCCCTTCAACAAAGCATTTTGCGACTCAATTTTTGATTTTGTGCATCCAATTTTGATTTTGCGAAGCCATTTGCTTAGTTATCTCCTCCCTCAATGAGACAGAAGTTTTACTTATCTCCTCCCTCAACGAGATAGAATTTTGACTTTGTGCATCTAATTTCTGATTCAATTTCACCAGCATGTCAAATAGCAGGTTTTGGTCTTGGGGTTGCGCGGTCGCCGGTGGCAATTCTGCCGTTATTTGCGACGCAACCACGTGTTTCCTGATCTGGTTGCGTGGGTGGATTTTGAACGGTTTCATTGTCTGGGGTTGGAAAAATTCCTAACTGTTCCCCATCTAATGATGCATTTGAGTGAATGCTGCGCGTACTAGGAGTATCATTGCACTCTTCGTCCGCCAACGGCATTTCGTGTACTTCCGGTGCTTGATCCATCGCGTTAGTTTGCTCGGAAATGTTATGAACAATAGATTGATCTGCCCTATTAATGGTGCGTGACCTCAACTTCATAGATTTGATCGTAAGATACAAAATTTCAACTCCGAACAATTTGAACAATCGACAACAAACAAAATACAACCGGCACGATTTAACTCGAAAAGTACAGCATTAAACAAATTTCGCGCATAAATCCCTTCAGCATGAAATAAAACCCATCCAAAATTAAACAACAAGGAAAAACAACGATGTTTCATGCGACACAAATACCTCAACACATGAGCAAAATCAGCATAAAGAAAAATCTTAACTTTTACCATGCATTAAAATTTCAAAAGCACTGACTCTATCTTTAATTTTAAACTAACCATGCTTGATGCAAGTGAACGAAAATATACTTGAACAACTGATTGAAATAAATCACACATTTAAATTTAAATCAAGCATGGCAAACAAAGCAAACAAATTTCAACATAAAACTTATTCTAAAATAATAAATAAATCAACACAGGTCACATCCATGGATTTTTTTAGACTTGTGAAATTCTCAAAATAATTTCGACTTGCAAAAGCCCGAAACGTTGGGTGCCAATTGTAAAGAGACCATTTGTTGGCTACCGTTAAGAAAAACGTGAGTTGCCAAAAAAGGGAGGGGGGAATTATTAAAATCTAAAATAATTCCTGAAAAATGAAAAATACATATAATAATGATGTTAGAAGGGGATCTAATAGGTTACTAACTAGAACCATGAATTTCAGACACAAAATAAAACCTCATTTATTGAGTCTTATGGCCTTACAAGGTCGGGTAGTAATTAACGTTACGTTAAACACAATTAGATCAGCAAAAACAAGCAATACCCGACGTTTACAATTCGCCGGAGTAAGCAAACAAAACTGAATGAAATATCTCAAACAAGTAATAAAAAAAAACAGCAAAGTTAACATTGAAATAACATGGCAACACAGGCCATCAAATTGAAGCTAACATTTTACTGTACAAAGGAAAATCCCAGGGGGCGCCGTATAAAGTGAATGAAAAGCATCAAAATTGAATTAACAAACAGCAAGATGCTTAAGAAACAATTGAATCGAAATATAAATTCAGCTAGCTCAGAATTTAAGTGACGGGAGCAGAGTCTTAACCCAGGCGTCGCTTAAGGGCACATAAGTCTGTTAAAATCCACTGAATAGTGACCGTCGTTTCTGGTACATTACCATAGAATCATCGCCGTGATGGTGAGCGACAAACACAATGCCACTGCAGCAATGGAAGCTAAATAAGCGGCTACGACCGCGTTATTAGCATAACTTCCAAATAATGGCAAGCATGCCACTCGACATCTCGCTTTTCCAAAGCAAGAAATGATCAACCACAATGATCATCAGAGAGCGTGCCGGGCTGACACGTCTATTCACCAGCTCGTCTTGGACCCAAGTCACGTCCGTTCATCAGCTCGTCTTGGACAGAAGTGATGTCTAAAATGGCTCCTTCTTCTTCCTCGGCTAGTTGCTCGCCACATGTAAAAGAACTCCACGGAATTAGTATTGTAGACCCCAATAAATGTTCAGGATTGGCTATCTACACATTTCCGTCGTCACGTGTTTAATATCATGCGTCGCATTCGCCGCCTCCTTCGCGCGTTTCCTACGTGGCCTTCGGGGTAGTAGCGGGGTAGGGGTAGGTCACCGCCCGATTTCGAACGGGACTCAAGCCGGGCTGGCCCGGCGCCATCGAGTCGCCTCGCCTGCTCCATTGTTCCTCTCTCAACCGCCGAAATGGCAGTTTCTAGCCTTCGATATTCAACCCTTCTGAGCCATGCGTTTACAGAAAAATTGATTTACAATAAAATATACCTTTGGCCGCCCTGGTTTTAAACATACATTTAACCTATCCAGACAACCCTCATTATTTACAATTAATTACACGTTGCAAGACTAAATAATTAATAAATTTGAATATAATAAAAAAAGAATTATGAATATAATTAATAATAATAATTTAATTATATTCATTGTGGGTGACACTGTCACACCACAATATTGATGTTTCTACATGTATTTCAGAAGTTTCATTAGATTTTGAATTCTATTATTTTCTTTTTGGAAGGAAGTAATGATGTCACCGCGCCATTCTTCGATCTAAGTATTAAAATGTCGCTACAGCGTAGAGATATATTCACAGCACAAACAGGCTTTTCAGATAAGAAGAAAACTAAATTGCTTCTGGCTAAGAGTGCTGGGGGTTCATATTTCGCTGGTGAAATACGTCATGTCTGTGATCCAAGAAATATTTTTTAACGATGTCATATTCTGACTGCATGTAACCGAGTAGTTTTAGTGCGCTCAAATTCGTGTTGCTGTGTCTATTCTATGACCTTAGTACCTACCTTCTTGTTTTGTTGTTCATGGAGATGTCTGATTTTGAATAAAAAGCCCTCCGCTGGTAATGATTCTTACGTTAATGTTGGTAACGTTAATGACCACAGACACAATATTCGTAAAAAAAAGATAATAATTACAATAAAACAATAAAATTAACTATTACACGAAAATCGGTGGAAGTTAAATACCAATTAAAAATTAGTCATTGTTTTCCTGCTAACATGAGACAAATGTAGCATACCACCTTGCTTATATCGTCAACACTTATCGATCATCGACGATAGTGTAACATTTGTTTTTTGTGTTGAGTTATTTCTTAAAAACGAGTAGTAGTGTTCTTATTGCTAAGCCGCACTGTTCAGTAGGTTCTGAGATCACATAAGATTCCTGTAACAAAAAATCACCAGATATATTTTCGTTTATCTCTCACTGTGTCGGGAGAGCTGTCGGATGAAAAGCAAATCAGCAATTGGTACTGTAGACAAAAAGCCTGGTTCGGTTAGTGCGAGAGCAGAGAAGTGTCTACCCTGGTTGCTGAACCCGAATCGACAGTTTACCACGCCCATGTCTGCATTGGGGCGGTTTGCGCAAGCGTCATGCCCAAAGCAGTCGCCTACTCGAACCAGGTACCGGCTGCTACCGAGCGAAGCGATACAAGTAGCGGGCATCTGTTATTGTATTTAAAACTGGAAATGAATAAATTCATTTTCCTGTTTTTCTCATCAGAAATAATCAGTAGTGAATATACATTTTCTTGTTTAGAATAAACTCACTCTTCTGTCAATAGTTGTAACACAATTTAAGAAAATCAACTTTACTGTGTTGAGAAAGATAAATCAAGGAAATCACAGTTTGATATTCGCCAGTACACTAACAATTCTTAAAATACTGTATGGTCAACACATTATTTTAGGGGCAGCTAACCCGTCGCCTCGTAACGCATAAAACACAAGAGCGAGCTTGATATTCAATCCAAATGTTGACCCTCTTGAAGGAGTTATACATAGCCTGGTATTGGAGTTAGGGTGGTCCGTTCCTTCCCAAACCGTGTTAGGGAGACATACAGCTTAACGTGGAAACCGGCGTACTTCAAATTACACAGGAAGCTGTAACAGAGGTGAAGGTCGGGTTAAGGGACAATGAAAATCCCCGCCGCCACTGGGATTCGAATTGGGGACCTTTCGATCTCCAGTCAGATTCTTTGACCACTGGGCCTTTCATAAGACAATAAGTAATACAAGTTGTAATTTAACTGCATCGACTAAATATGTAAATTCATGAGTGCCATTCCCTCAATTCTGTCATACAGTAATAAAAGCCGTGAATTTTAGTTGGTTACAGCAATGCAGTGGGCAGAAAATTGGCTTTGATTTACATAAGAAACCACTTTCACACTCGTTTGAACTGACTTTGGTGAAATACATTTCTAAGCACCCTACCCATTTTTCAGTTCCTGTTTCACTGCTGTGTTTGCTATAGGCTTAAAGCGATCGTTATATGACGTTTACAGTACAATGATTAATACCGACACAACAGTAAACATTCAAAAACAAAGTTTCGAGAAGATTAACTTGGATTAATCTATCAACTGAAGTTGGGAGAAGATTCTATGATTTCTATTATTTTCGTATTTATATGGAATGAGTGAATATTTGTGCAGCAAGGGCTGTCATCAATATTAAACTTACATAGTGAGCACAGAGACACTTTACTAACTGACCTTCAGATTCATGTTTCCCGATTGGCTCGACGTTTTTTGACGTCAGAGGTATGGCCAGAGTTCATTAACAAAACAAAGATTAAGGGTATTAGTAAAACAGCACTTCATATATATTAAAGGACATTAAATAAAGGAGGCAAATGTTAAATATCGCTTTTTCGCTAAACGTTCATTACTGTTACTCCGGTTACATGGTACCAATAAGTTATGGACGTCTCTCAACTACCTGGAATACCAAACTCTAAATTCCACTTAACGATCCTCAAGAAACTTGCCACTGTTATTTAGTTCTGTTATGCTTAATTTTTTACTATACAATACATAGAATATTAAGTAAAAATCTTTCAGTTTGGCAAAAAAAAAAAGGTATAACCATGAGAGAACTCATTGTTAGTTCTTGACTGATGGGTAACATTTCACATAAAATTTTACAGAAATAAAGTTTCATGGAACAGAGCTAAATTATAACTGCATATAAAAGATCTCGCAATCATACAATAATTAATTGATGAACAATGTCTCAGTTTGTTTCATAGGTTTTTACTGCCTTCATGGTATAACGATTAAAAGTAAAATTCTCATATCGATTGCTCTGACACAAAATTCAATAAACAGGAGAAAAATTTCAGGCCTATACCTGTAACGATCATGTCTCCCCGAGTTGAACGTTTACACTGAATATGCGATTGTAGACTATTTCACAATTCATGTATCTTTCACCGTCTTTTACATGTGAAAATTATTGCCCACCTTTATATCAACTAAGAAAGATTAAGGAGATCGCAATATTTAAAGGCTTAACTTGGTCATTGTGTAGCGGTCCGTAAGGCTGAGATATCAAGCTCTTCGCCTTCGTTGCCGAACTAACAACTGGAAGAAAAGTTACTCGAGATTATGCTCGTTATTTAGTTAAGCATCCACAAAGAAATAAATTGTCAGAACACAGAAGGAAAAGTATGTATTTCGTTTAAATATTAGTTTCTTTTCGTCTATTTTTATTTGTTAGATGTAAATGTTTCCTTATATTCTCTATCCAAAGATATCGCAATTACAGTAGACTAAGAAATATCTACATTACGTCATTTTCAAGGTTAGGAGTGCTACAGTCTCTAAAGACCTCGCTGTTAGAGAGACGTTAAGCAGATAAAAAAAAAGGAGCGCTATGTAATACCAGTTGTATTATGTTAAGCAACTATGAGGAAATGAACTGCCAGAATACTACGTTCAATCCGTTATTTATGACGAGCTTACGAAATATTTATATACATTGTAGATGTTTCCGCTATATTCTAAGTCACTGCCATAGTAAACGCGAAGAAATGAATTGCCAAAACACTGAAATAAAAGAATATATTGCGTTTAAATTAATTATTTGCTTTACCAAACTTAGCCTTTTATTAGTTATTTATACATTCGGTATAGATATTTTCGTTAAACGCTGTACATATAAGTATGTAAGATACAAGATATAATTTTCGAGCAGCAACGTTAGCGCAAGTTTTGATTAGACTGAAATTTAGCATGGGTCAGAATGAAAACTAGCATTTGAGGTTACAGCAGAGGCATAAGACCTAGAGGTTTTTTTTAAATAATAATTTGTTTTGATGAGCGCTATGTTACTGAAAAAAATACTTCGTTTGAATGAAATTAGTTCCACACTGATCGCGATCTATGGTGCTTAATAACTAATACTACGCAACACAACGTAAGTTGTTAAGATTCATTTTTAATTTCCTTTATTTTCACTGACACAATATAACTAATGTTATTATTTCGTATGTATATAAGAAGTTCGAATTGTGTCATCCATTCAAACGTTTTAGTATGGATCTGAATCACAAAAAAGTCGTAAGAACTCGTGAAGGTTTGCGTCTCGTTTATATCGCGATGCACGACGTCTCAATGAACGTATTAATGCGTGTGTGATCGAAGTTTCGATTTTCCAGCTGCGCTATTGATGTATTATGTGGTTACGTTGAAATGCAACCTGGACCAGTATGACGACAGGGGAATTGCACTGAGCGTTATTTTATAACAATTCTGTTTAGTTAAGCAACTGCGAAGACATTGCTTGCCAGGACACTCCGTTGAACCAGTTATTTTTAACGAGCTTTAAGTCTAATTACCTAATAAAATGTTAATTGTCCCAGTACTAACTAAACTGTATCTCCCAACTATTTTTGTAACATATTATCAAACCTTTAATCATCGCCTATCGTATTAATGGTTTGTTCCAGCTGCTTGCTGATGCAGTGGCTTCTTATCCTTGTTGATCACATATCGTATTTCAATAATCCGTTTATAAACTAGTAGCTTTCAGAAGATGAAATTATATTTTGTACCCTACATAAAATGATGTAAGAGAGGCTTGATAACACATATATTTCTAGACTATAGGGATCTTTAAATAAACAAGTTTTTCTGATTTCATGTACATTTGTGAAATATGGGAGAGTTTTTCATCAAAAATTTTTGTGTCCAAGAACTAAATGTATAACCCGAGAAAATAAATACAAGTAGTATAATTTAATTCAGTCACGATTTAGTAACAGGCCACATAAATACGGAATTGATAGCTATTTATATGATTCACCAAATTCTGTCACAGTCTCACACATATACATTTCGACATCGTGATGAAAATAGCCTTCATCTGTGGGAATATGTAGATCACAGTTTTCTTAGAACAGAGTATTTTCCTCTGCTTATGTTAAAATGAAAAGGAAAAGAGGTATTTACTGCTGACCCATGTAGTCACGAAAATCGATTAAATATGATATACGGAGAAATAACGAATTCAATACATCACAAAGTATTTTGTATTGAATTTCGCTAAGTATACCAAACTATGTCCTCACAAATATGTTATTTGGCGTTTTCATTTTAGCAGTAGGTACTAAAACGAGGTAATAAATAGGAACTATGATTACTTCTCAGTGTCAACAAAGAACTGAATGAAAGGAATGCCTTCTCCGATTTTATTCAAAAGCTGAACACTTGGAAATTACACACGCTTTCTCACGTCCCTCTAACGCGTTAAAATTACAAATTGCGCCACTCGCAGTAAACGCCGGTTGGTTGGTTCGCGGAGTCCATACAGCGCAATGTGAAAGTGCAGCCGCGCAGACAGTAGGTGGACTCGCCTTATTACTGAGCTTCGATCAGTGCGAACTTGTTTCTCAGTATGATGAACGCGACTTTCACTGCAGCTTGCGACAGCCGATTGTCAAACAACATGAAACAAACAACCAAACACGCCTCTCATAATTCGTTGAGCTTGAAACCATAATTCCTTCTTACTTCTGCTGTAATAAGCACACACGAGCTTCACTGAAACATATTGCTGTGCATTACATGTGCAGAAGCTAAATAATATCGCTCTTCAATAAAACGATTATACTAAACTGCAGTATATTAACGTAGCCTCATTATAATGATTTTTCCACGTTGCTATTTAAATAAACTTAATATTATGGCTTTTGACAGCTTCATCAAACGACTGAAGTGTAAATCTTTGGTTAGATATATTCTTGCCACTAAAATGTTTCCGGGCTGACAATTTTACCGCTAGTAAATCACTAGCCTAGCAACAAAATGCTATCCCTCCAGGGAAGTAATGCGCAACAGGAAACCATGAAATCTATGAATTCAAAATTATTCTAATTTTCTATTGCCAAGAAATCTAGATTACTAAAATAGTTTTTCATTTTTTAGAAATTATTTCCATAATTGTTAGTAAGGAATTCTGATTGACTTTGGAATAGTTTTTGAGTAAAAAATCTGTAACACTGTAAGACTGCACTTTACTTTTTGGGCTTTAGTTCTGCGTCTAGTGTAGGAAAAAGTATGAATATCTGATTTTCCCAAGATCAAAAGCCATTCTTCGTTCTATGTGGCTATTTTAAGTGAAGTATTAATCTGTTTTAAAAGCAACTCTTTAACACAATTCAGAAGGTAATTGCTAAATTCGGAGTCAAGTCAAATCCAAATTTGGATTTAACGTTTACCGCGTTTTATAAAACATACCATTTTATTTTCAATATCAACAAACTACTTGCGTGGTAATCACGGCAATGATTGCCAATTAAAGAAATTTATTTCTCTTTCAAAACGAAATCCGTTCCACACAAAAACAGAAAAAAAGCAGAACAAAGGAAAAACAAAAGTAATTTGTTTGCATGCTGCCCAACTTTACAAATAACTCATCTTGATGTCCATTAAACTGTTAACAGATACCGGGATATATCGCTTTCTAAAACTGCACGGAGTGGAAACTGTCCTCTTGTAAGGAGTAGGAGAAGCTATTCTAGAGCTAAAAAATGCACACTAACCCTATAATTATTCCTATTTTCACTTAGAGATGTTAATTTGATTTCTTATGGGTATTTAATCCACTCCCGCTATTCACGCTCTAGATTGAAATGGTATTTTATTTAATCAGGTAACAATGTATTTGTTCCGCGAACCATGACATAGATTGCGGAGTGTCTGTAGGAATTTTGGTAACTGTGCGCTGTAAAATTCAAATCCAAACTGATTTACGTAACCTTTGCATATAAGATGTAGTCTGATTCTAAATTTAAGAATTTGTATTTTTAATTGAATTTTCTTTGAATACCTGCTTGCCGCGTTCTAATAATAATCTTCAGTTATCCGTTGGATTTTTACTGACAAGTGTGATAAAATATATTTCTAAATTTTGCTCTTCAGAGATGCTAAGATAGCATGGAGAGTCACTAAAAAGTTATATACATTAATTTGTAATGTCGTACTTAAGGCTTAAATTATTTGGGTCATCAACTGGGTGGCTTGTGATAGACAACAGATTTAATAAAAAAAGAGCTGTTAGTGACTGATTTCCTTAGTTCGGCCTTAAAGGTTCCATTTCAATATAATAATCTTGGTTTATAATATTGTCTCAGGAAAAATTATTGTTGTATCGAATATAAATAGGGTTGAATGGCCTTTCTATATCTTCCATACAGATAAACGGAATTGTTGAATCTGTTTCTTGGTTGGAAAGAATAAATTAAAATATTGACATTTATAACAATTGCAATGATTTATTTCTGTACAATCGACTGTTTGAAGAAATGTTACAAAATAAGAGTGCAGTTTAACGTTTGTATTGTATTATCATTTATCTTCTAGTCGTTTTAAAGTCAATTTCACGATCAGTCGTGTTATATTTCGCATTCTACAAGAAGATACTGCTCCAGAAAGTTGGCTCAATAGTGCCCTTAGCTATGTACGGATGGGGCAGAAAGAATCTAGTCACAATTAGGAAAATCGCCAAAATGAATGTGAGAAACGCATGATGTAGAGAATAATTTTTACCTCAGAAACCAAGACAGCATTCTGAATATCTGTTCTATGTTTTGACTGAAACGAACAGAAATCACAAAAGGGCTTTCAGAGGTCACGTGGAAAATCGAATTCTCTCATAAATAAACACTGAATTGTGTGAATTTACCATCGATACTTTTCTGTTATAAGAAAACTAACGCTTTATTTTGTGCAGAAAGTATTACTGACGAATAGTCTGAAACACAGCTCACGGAAGCAAGAGTTAACTAAACTTTACAGTTGTTAATGTGACCTTGAAATTTAGAACTTTATGTGAATTTAAATGTATCTCATAAACATGAAATTTGGTCGAATTTTTTTTAACACAGTTAATATACTAAAGCCTTGAAACACTACTGGTAAGCTGGTTTGTCAAAAAGTCCTATAAATGTCACAAAAAGTTGAAAAACAGTGTTTCACAGAACCACAACAATAAATATCTGTGTATATTGTTCATAGAATTGTCTAGATATAGTAGAAAGTGAAAATTCGTTCACTTACCTAAATTCAAATATTATATAATTGGAACATATTCTCTTTTCCATCACATACACATAGATTAATAATGACCTGAGCTAGACGTCAGTGTAATTTCATTAAATTTAATTTGAAACAACTCATTAAAATTCCTTTTGCAAGGTATAGTTAGCTATTTCCTATATCATGCAATTGGAAAGTAACGTGTCTCGTCAATTTATGGAGCTTAAATTTTATGGGGAAGTATTAAAAGAAACATAAATTGAGTGTAGAGATCTGTCCATTAATGGTCGTAGCTTGTATTGTAATCTTGTTAATTTAAAGACTTCTTTATGAGGTATATATTCAGCAACAGCACTACTTCCTCCCAGACTGATGAGAAAGACCACCAGCACTGGCTTACATGTGAGACTTCACGTGTACTTACCTTAAAACAACTGAGTAAAGTAATTCATATCATATAATACACAGTCAGAGAGCAGTATTTGCCCTCTGTAACGTAAAATTCCATTTTTTAAAAAATATATAATTTTAATAGAAACAAAACATTTGACGTTTATTGCCGAACTATCGCAAGTTCTTGAAAAGTATATGCGAAATATAAAAATAAAAAAATAGTAAAAGACACGTAGCTTACCATATTTCTTATACCCCAAAGTGTATTAACATCGATAACAACAAATTTAGGAGAGATTCATAACACATTTAGTACTTAGGAAATGGATTAAATATGGACAGCGCCTGTTCGTTATTCAGGTGCAACCCGCAACTCAGACAGGCCAAGCCGTACAGAGGACTTTTCCCTACGGTCTTCTCTGACTAATAAAACCTCTTTCGAGATAAAGTTATCCAAAACCCGTGAATGGTGATACAATCTCGAAAATTAATTTTTATTTCAAAATACTCGAGCATATAAAAGAAAACAAACTAACAGGAGGTATGAAAATAACTATATGCGAATGTAATAAAATAAGATTTAGACAAATTGGAGAAAAATTAACATCCCCAGGGCTACGCTATTTGCCAAACCAAGAAAAAATGGAAGTAATATTGTCTAGTTCCACCAAATGGTAAGCATCCTGTTCTCAATAAATGTCAGGAAGAGAGACTAACAACACGAACAAGAAACAAATAAATAGTGTAACAAATGAAAAATATTAATAAACAGAATACAAAATGTAAGCCGCGAAAAAATGTCAAATTTTGAAACAAATTACAATTATAAAGAATATTTCTGCATTTTTGCATGAAAAAGGTTTTGTTTGTCATCTCCCTTTCACCTCTTCCGCCCACTCTCCGGTCATTATCGTCTCCGAAGTGTGTAGTATGCCGAACTGGATGCTTGAAAACTGTATAATCGAAAATAAATCAAAGAGCTGTATTTATTATTAATGTAATGAGACGAAGATTTTTCATGTCGGGTGTTCATGGTAACCACTAGTACGATGTGACTGCCCAACCGTGGAAAAACCTGTCAAGTCTAATTAGTTCCTCATTGAACATATCTGGCCTTTATGATGCCACTTTGTTATTGACACATACACGATTATATATAGAAATAAGCTTGTGGGAGTTCACTGTAGGCCTGCTATTTTATATTTGAAAAATGCATGCACCATGAGGCCTGCAGGTTAGCTGTCAGTGAGTGTATTCTGAGAATCTGAAATACTATCAAACCTGCAGTGAATATCTCGCTGAGTTTTAATAAATTGTAAAGTCATGCTTGTCGTCTGAAAGTTTCAGTGAATGACGTTCCAGAATTGATAAGAAAAACACCAACATGACATTGAAACGAGATGGCACTTTTTTGGGTACAGGTGAACTTTTACGAAGCCTCATTACATCAGCTGTTATTATCTCCTTCTAGAATGTTTTGTCGCTGTTTGGCCAGACCACAACCCGAGTGTCTTTTTCCTCTTGTTATATCACTCAGTGTATAAATGCTGCCACAAGTCGGTACGAATTAGTATTGGCATTGAGAAAGACAAGAAACCAGCAGCCTACAAAAACATACTGATTACGTTGTGAACAGACTAAATCCATTATGGATCAATTGATAAAACTGAGATGTGATACATATGGCTGTTGCCACGTCGGTACGTAATGGTAGTGCTAGTACTGCTCACCAATATTGTTTTTTGGAAAAAATTCATATGAAAATATTTTATGGTAGGATTAGGCCTGTGATCGTGTTTTGAGTATGATTATGGTTCTAAAATAGTTCCAAGTTGTGAGATCCCACTCACAAAATCATTGTAATAAAAAATAACTGTAAATAAAATAGGTTAAACAGACTTCACAGCATGAGTAGTTTGTTTAGACATTTGAGGTAATTTTAAGTTTTTTTTAATAATTTAGTTTGTTGTAGTTGGTACTACTGTTATTGTGTATGGTAGGAGAGTGAAGATGGCAATATGGCGAGAGAGTACTAGGAGAGAGCATGTATAGATAGAAGTGTGTGTTGGCAGTATTTTGTAGCAGCGAACGTTTGAAGTATAGAATAAAGTTTCTCAAATGAATGAGTGGAGTAATTGAATTATTTGACTATAATACCCGTTGCGCTAACATGTATATCTTGTAAAGTGGTTTGTTGAATAGTAGTAATAAAACGCTAAGTGATATCACTACCGCCAAAACCAACAGTAGGGCCATATGTTGCGAGGAGCGGGATATCTACTTACTGCTGGTTAATGTAAAAATTAGCAGTGGGGCTTAGCAAATTGGAGACCCTTAAGCCAGGATTAGGCAATGTATCGCATTGCTTACGAGCTGGAATAATTTCATCGGAAGCAGACGACGCGAGGAAAACATCGGCGACTGGTAGCAGGTATTTTCAAGAAAGAAGAAATAACGGCGCAGATGTGGCAAGTACAAAAGACAATTTAATTTTCTTTGAAGAATTTCAGCGTAATCAAAGTAGCAGTAATTACAGAAAAGACTGACGGAAATTAACGTTGTAACTTTTGCGGAACAATTTTGTTGCTTGATTGGAAAAAGAAGTGGTGTAAATATCAGCAAATGAACGGTTGAATTAAGCAGAACTATTTGAAAACAAGCATAAAGTAACGGAGTACTGTTTGTAAGAATTGAAAGTTTAAAATTTGTAAAATTGTCGTAAGAATAATTTTGGTCCGTAAAAAACTGTTTAAGCTAAATTTACATGCTGTGAAAGTCTTAGTTAAAGTAATAAAGAAAATAATTAAATACAGGGGGGAAGATTTTATTAAGTAGACGAATATAAAGCAACTTATGTATATGCATGTATGTCAGTCATTGTAACTTTCGATGTAATGACATGTTGTGTATATTTTGTGTTGCAAAATTTATTTTTTACAGGGGTGCAGCTGTTTTTTGGTACAGTAAGTAAGTCTGAAAAGGGTTTCTGTACCCGTTTGGAAGTCTAGCTGCGTTGTAATACGGCGTTGTATAATTGTGAAGTGATTTTGTATGTGTAATATTGTCTTGTGATTTGGCGGAATAATTTTTGTAGCAGACTTAGCCCGTGGTACTGTGTTTGATTAAAATTTGTAATTAACATGGCAGCAATTAGTGAAAAATTAGTCAACCGCGATGCTGAATTAAATATTAAAGAGGGGGATAATAATAATAATGCTAATGTCAACAATGAAGATTCTGGTTTCGGTGAGCGCTCGACTGTAAGGGAGGGAAATGGAATTAGCGTATGTAGTGTAGCAGAAGTTAGTAGCGTTGATATCTCTGACCGCGTGGGGGGAAGCGGATTTGAGTCGCTGACCAGTGGTGATATTAGTGTAGATATTAAAAGTAGCTATATCGGTGACCATGAGTCAGAGAATTTCATGACAAATGTTACGTCTACACCAGTACCAGTCGATCAAGTTAAAATACGAGAAAAAGAGGAGGGTAGTGAAATAATTGATGCCCAGAAACAGAAAGGTGGCGAAATATCAATGTTAATTTCTTTAATGGAGTGTATGAGGGAGGAATCAAAACGAACAGCCGAAAATATGGAAAGAAAATTGAATTAAGTCAGAAAGCAGCAGAAAATATGGAAAGAAAAATTGAATTAACAGCCGAAAATATGGAAAGAAAAATTGAATTAAGTCAGAAAGCAGCAGAAAATATGGAGAAAAAAATTACCGATAATTGTGAACGACTTACAGACGAAATGCGAATGATCAAGCAGGATATGTTCGTAAAAATGGATGAATGTATTCGGCAATCAGAAGACAGGTGTGACAAGAAGATAGAAAATATGAGGCAAAAATTAAAAGAGGAAGTGGACACAAGAATGGAAAAGGAAATAACGATGGTGTATGATTATGTGGAAAAGCTTGGGGAGACTACTAAAAAGAATGTAGAATGTTTAGTGCAACAGAAAGTTGAGGAGGAAGTGAAGAAAAGTAGCAATATAATACAAGAAGAGCAAATGGCCATGCGGGAAGAAAATAAAATAATCTATGAAAATCAGAGGGAATGTGCTAAAGGGATTGAAGAGTTGAAAGAGAAGGCGGAAACTAACTCCAAAAGGATTTCTCGATTAGGAGAGAGACTAATGGTTATGGACAAGGAGGCAAAAGGAGTGACATGCAAGGTGGCGGAAGTAGCTAACCAGGTCGACTTAGTTAAAGAAGATGTGAGAGAAGAGATATTACAATTAACTCAAAGAGTCAAGGAAGCAGAACGGCGAGGTGTGACTACTATGGGAAGCGGTAACATCATTACGAATCATTTCAAGTTACCGGAAGTAAAATTTGAACCCGAAGGAGAGGTTCATCCTGTAGAATTTGTTAGAGCTTATAAAAATGGCTTACCTTACGAGTGGTCTGACGTTGACAAAATAAGGTATATTAAGAACATGTTACGAGGGGATGCTTTTGCATGGAGTTGCGAGAGTGACGAGGAGTGTAACAACTATGAAGAATTTTTGAGATTATTCTTGAGCAAGTATTGGTCACAACGGAAGCAAAGAAGAGTGAGAAGGGATTTTTGGAATTGTAGATATTATAGTCGGCGTGATGGTAGTATGAAATACTTTTGTGAAGCAGTTATGAAGGAATTACGTTATCTGGACCAAGAAATAGATGATGATGAAAAGATAGAAGTATTATTACAAAAGTTGCCCAGACCTGTTCAAGAGAAGCTTATAATAAATCAATGGAATAGTGTAGAAGAATTTCTCGAAGCAGTTGAAAGACTAGATCGTTGGAGTAGTACAAATGAACATGGACCGAGGGAAGATAGGAGGAATGATTTCAGAAATTATAACAGGTCAGAACCAAATGCCGTCGCAAGATAATTTTACAAGAGACAGAGGCCGTATGAACGGATATAACCGAGGAGATCAGTTCAACAGGAATTCGGGTGATAATAGGAGAAGGGAATATGAAAACAGAAGCCATGACAATCAGTGGTCGCATCACAATAATGGCCAGGCAGTAAGAAGGGAGGAAGTAAGGCATCATGATCCTGAGCGAATGATGGGAAACTCAGTGCCGCAACTGGGGCGGTCCGAACAGTAGCGGAAGAAGTCAAAACAGGACCGAAGGATCGAGAGGAGGTGACCAAACTAGATGACGACAATAATGATCAATGTAGAACTGAAAGCATAAGGGAGAAAACAACTGAATGTGATGTACAAAATGTGAACTACAAGAACGGAACACCTAATCATGAGAGAACAATAGAAGAAAATGTTTTTGAGGATGAGGAGCCGCTAAAATGGTGGGAATGTTTAAACTTGTTAAATGAGGATGAGCCGCAGAACATTACAAGGATGTGTGAATATAATTGGCACGAAGAAGAGGTACAAGAATTGGCTAGAATCGACGTGGGAAATCATGATAATCAGAAGAACTGTGAGGAGAATATAAAGAAATACACTGCAGAGGAAGAAATGTTACCAAATGAGCTTATATCAGAAAGGGTGGACGAAGATCTGTATGAAACTACATCAGTGGATAGTGATAGTACTAATGACAACGAAGAAGAAGGAAGTGAGAAATTATGCAGCGAAAAAGATTATAGTAGCGAAGAAGGAAGAAAATAGTGAAATAGAAGAAGAAAATGGAATATTAAACAATGATGAAACAGAAGAAGTGAGATTTTTCTTGGTGAAGAAATACGCCGTCAATGATGAAGAAGAAAGTATAATGCTAGAGGGGGCAAATGTTCAAGTTTCAGAAGAATGTGGTCATGATATGAGCTTAGTTATGGGAAACAGTGAATCCAATGTGGTGAATAATTTGTCTGGTAAAATAGAAGAAGAAAGAGATCTAGTAGGAAACAACAGTAGATGGAACACGGAAGACGATAGCCAATGTAGTAGCAGAGAATTAGATTTACAGCAATTGTGCCTAAAAGATGGAAGTAAAGTTGAATTGTTGAAGTGGTCACAGGAAGAACTTGAAAGGGATTTATTACAAGAAGAGTTTTTAAAGGAGGAGACACTAAAAGATTGGAGGAAAAGGAAAAAAATAAAACCTTACGTTATGGGGGCATAACATTGAGCTGATAAAAGAATGAAGAAAAGATCAGAAGAGGGAAGAAACAGGCACGACCGAAGATATAAACCTATCGAATTTAATTTGGGAGATTTGGTACTGGTAAAGACTCAGGAGAGGTCATGCGAATTAAATGCGGAGATTAAGAAATTCTTTGACGTGTACCACGGACCATTTAAGGTAGAAGGGAAGCCACATAGGAACGCATACTGGCTAGTGTATCCTAAGTCTGGTAAGAAATTTGGGTTAAGAAACATAACAGACTTGAAAATGTACAAGGTCAGAAGAGATAAGTGACATATTGTGTTCTTGTGAAATTTGGTGGTTTTGTATAACGTTGACTGGTAAAGATGCAGACTGATAGAGACAGTGAGTGATTATTGTTATAAATAAGGACAGCATTGTGGGAATGTATATAAAGACAATGATTTGTGAAAGAGGTTGGACTTTATAACAAGCCAACCAATTTTGTTAAAATATGCTTGTTTGTTATAAAGTGGGGGCATATGTGAGATCCCACTCACAAAATCATTGTAATAAAAAATAACTGTAAATAAAATAGGTTAAACAGACTTCACAGCATGAGTAGTTTGTTTAGACATTTGGGGTAATTTTAAGTTTTTTTTAAGAATTTAGTTTGTTGTAGTTGGTACTACTGTGATTGTGTATGGAAAGAGAGTGAAGATGGCAATATGGCGGGAGAGTACTAGGAGAGAGCTTGTATAGATAGAAGTGTGTGTTGGCAGTATTTTGTAGCAGCGAACGTTTGAAATATAGAATAAAGTTTCTCAAATGAATGAGTGGAGTAATTGAATTATTTGACTATAATACCCGTTGCGCTAACATGTATATCTTGTAAAGTGGTTTGTTGAATAGTAGTAATAAAACGCTAAGTGATATCACTACCGCCAAAACCAACAGTAGGGCCATATGTTGCGAGGATCGGGATATCTACTTACTGCTGGTTAATGTAAAAATTAGCAGTGGGGCTTAGCACACGTCAAGGTCTTAATCCGGAATCCTCATATTTCGTAATGGCTTGTTTTAAATCGGCAATAGGTGCAGTACATTAAAAAAAGAAACGACAGGATTACTATCTCAGTATGTCTGTCTTTCTCACTGCTTTCTGTACTTCCTTATGAATGTTCAACTATCACAATCATTATAATGAAATTTGCCTTGAGCCGTTCTGCCTTCGTCTCAAAATGTGTGTCATCCGAACTCACGTTGACTGGTTTGTCAACCGGTGTCATCCTGGATAATTTACGTCGTTAAAGAAAAGAAATAGCTATGACTTTTTTTTCGACGACAATACCGTTTGTCGGAGTCATTACCACCTGGAGACAAATGGAAGCAAGAACAAAAAAGGAATTTCGACATTTTGGGAAACCATAGAAACCTGAAATCTGGATAGATGTAGGGACCTACCTGGTGTCAAACTAGCGTTCACCCAAACGCAAAGCTAACGACAGAGCTCGGTTCTCTGTGGGTGATATAACTGCAGCTTTTATTTTTATGGATGTAGAAAAGTCATGTCTCCCGTTCTCGCACATTACTTTTTATCTATTGATCACGCAGGCAGACCAAGAATTTATCGACGGTTATGAGATATGCAGAGATATTCTCTTCATTCTGCTACATAATGATCAAGATCCCATTCGAGATTTCACATTCATTCGCTGAACGCTTCGTGTCACGCTTCCGTAAAGTGCAAACGCTCTTTAATATTTCCTGGCTCGAGACTTTATAGTGAAAGTCAAGTGTCCACCTTGAATGTTCCTTATCCATCCCAAGGCTGACAGCCTTCACTTCTTCTTGCATATGGATGGTTCTGTTACACAATATTGTTTTTGGTGTCATTATTATTGTTGTCGTACTCGCAACTTTTTTCATATCTTCAACCCTGTGATTAATATTTGTCATCCTACAAAAAAAAAATTTCTCTACTTCTTTGCATTTCTGTTGTAGTTTTTATTTTATTTTCTTACATTTCGTCTTTGTTATTATACTAGTGTACTGCTGTATACTACTGTAGCTATTTTACATATAAAGTATTTCTGACCCCTCTGTTTGGATCCTTAAAGTAGAATATTTTATCCGAAATTTAAGTTTTTCTGCAGTCTTCTTTTCAGAAAACTAATGTATCTTTTAGTATTTTAATTATCCTTCCTTTCATGGTGCTTCATTTGTATTCGTTTGACTTTTGATCGCAGTTTTTTCTCAACCATGTATTTATAATTTTTTCAAACGTACATTTCATAAGAAGCTGTTTCCATTTTCCCACTTATGTTGCTTCATAATCCTCTTGAATTTGATATATCAGAATCAATATACACTACCATCTTACTACCATGGAAATTTGAACTTCATGGTCTTTATTTAACCACAGTAGAATTTGTTGATATCTTCCAGAATCATTTGGATATTTAATGAGTATATTTTCGCTGTATATCTCTTGTGTATTACAAATGCTAACATTAGCTTATATTTTTTTTAGAAAATTCTTATAATCCGAATCTTTGTTCATTTCTTTATCCTGGGCCGTAATTCTCTACATTTCTTGTCATTCTTTTAATTTCTACGAAATTCTAATCACTCTGGATTTTCCACACGGTTCATATACTTAACATGCTATTCTTTGTGCCATATACGTAAGTTCTCTATTTTACCATGGTTTTCTTGGGTAGAAAACTTACACATTTATCACAGTGATGATATTTGAGCAAATAGATATATATTCCTTTGATATATATTCGTAACACTAGCAATTACTAAATGGTGTCGTTTTATCTGCTCTTTGTATTTTCTACTTTCCTTGTTTTAATTTCTAACATTTCATGGTTCTTGTCACAAAAATAATTTTTGCTCTTAGCATTTTGATGATTCCCCTTAACCCGAATATTCATCGTGGTATATTCAGGATAAAGGCATCCTAATATAATTTTAGAATCTCATATTTATTCATCACACTTTATGGGTGTATACAGGGTGTCCACCGGGAAGTGCTACCAGCTGCTAGCACTACGAGGAAGAAACTGTTCGCGGCGATCGAGCGCCAAGCTGCCCACATAGTTCGGCAGTCAACTACTTGGCGATAATTTCGTATCATAGACATCTATAGTGTGATGTCACACATTACAGTCGTGTGCAGATACAGTAAGTCGCACCACGTAAGTTTGCTAACGGATTTGTGAGGCTGCAGCTAGATGCAGACAGGTAGCTGTCGCCCAAGGAATGTGGCTACCCATCGTATTTCCCCGAATCCGCTGGACCGCTAGGCGGAAGGGTGGCGTGAGGACTCGCGGTGAGGACACAGAGGTGTGTACCTCGTGGCTGTACGCACGTACGGTGCAGATAAAATACGCGAGTGTGAGAGTGAGTTCGCGCTCCTGCTGGAAGAGCTTTCCAAGGACCAGGTTCGCCGCCAGACCGCGTCGACCATTTCTCGTCCAAGTTACTTGGTGCAGCTACTCCAGACAGCGTCGACCGGGCGTCGAACACAACGCCGACCTCGAGTGGAGCTGACTGACTTCGCGCAGTCCCGCAGCAAGAAGCGCCTCCACCGATCTGCCTACAGCTGCCGTCGCAGAAGCCAACTTCACGGTATTGTGAAACTAACGAACTTGTGTGTGTTGAGTGCGTTCACCTACCGCGTCCACAAGCCCAGCAAACGACCCTGATGAACAAGTCAATTCATGCTATCCAAATCACATCTCTTAATCACGTCAAATTAATGCAATCCATATACGTGATCTAATAAATAGTAATTTTAAATGTTGCCTTTGATGATCAATTCACATCCCTCATGCTAAGTATTAATTAATAAATTTGTGATAAATAAAATTAATTACATATTTTTGAAGCACATAAATATTACATAATTCATTAGCTTACCTTATGAAAGGTAATGAAAGTGTAGACCCACTGGCGTAATGCACATATGACATCTTTTAAACATGTTTCGAGACACGCGCTGGGTTTCATCTCTCTCAACGAACATTATTACCTGTTATATATTTTTTTTCAAGTTCCTTCGACGTGTGAGTATTACCGTCATATACCTCTTCCTTAAGATTACCTCAGAGACAGGAATCACAAGGGTTTAAATCGCGTGATCTGCCGGGCCACAAGCCACGGCTGATTAGACGGTGGTGAAACACTTCATCAATTACAGCAAATGAATTTCTAGCGGGGTGAGCTGTCGCCCCATCCTGCTGAAAATAACCATACGATTTTCCTGGAAACACGGTGCTGCAGTATTGTCGACGTATCTTACTGAAGGGTCCAAAGAAATCGCAAAGAAACGTTCACACACTGACACATGATACTGATTAATAAGAGATTGATGTCACAAACCAACCAAACCACGAAGAAACTTGTATCAATAATGGAAAAAATTGAAACGGTTGCATTATTCTGCGTCTGTTGACCATTTATCGAAGGCTGTTGTTTAATCTCACCGGTCATTCACGCTGCCGCTTGGCGGGAGCTGGTCCAGGCCCTTCGCAGTGAGGTGGGATGCCGTCGGCAAGACAGTAGGTGGGTAGCGTTTCCCGGCGAACACCCTGTATAAATACACCGGCAGTCCTTTGCTTTTAACATTCCACACCGTTGATAGCTTCGTTTTATCCACCGAGTCAGATGACAAGAGAATGTCCTGGAAGATCACAGTCTCCTCTCAGAAAGTCGTTGGTAGCAAGTGGCTGGATTCTTCGGTCAGTAGCACCTCGATCGTGAGAACACCTGAGAAAGAGATTGATATTTGGTTAAAAGTCTCTATCGTATGATTGACGGAATCGAAATACTAAAATTATCATTGTTGCTGAGGCCAGCTCAGACAACTCAATGGCTGGTCGCAAGGGGATACAAATTTCTGATAATTCAGTAGCCGCCATCAAAATATATTATTAAATCCTGAAAGGAAATAAAGAGCAGTAAAATTTTGTTCTTATTTCGTTTGTTAAAGGTTGTCACGTACACTGTGAACGGTATCGAAGGAAATGAAAATATTTTTACAAGTGTATTATATTTTGTTAAAACTGGTGGGTCTGGGGAAGTAGGTTGAAGGTTGTATATCGCTGCCGGTCGCATCTTGATAAGCGAAACGCCTGAGGTGAAAGTTGTAAGATTTACACTCGTGTTTCTAGCTTTATGTATTAGTAATAGTTGGCATTTCAGTTTCACTATAACGGATACCTTAAAACTATAGACTATTAATGTCGCAGAACGATAATATTCCCAAACCCAATTGTTTTCTTTTTCTTAGTGCTTTACATCTCGTCGATGTCGAGATCATTAAAGGCGGAAAAGGATTTGGGGCAAAGAAAGGGAAGGTACCCGGTAATGGCCTCATTGAATGAACCATTACGGTATTCCCCCCAAACTGATGTCGCGAAACAATTGAAAACCTGACTCTGGATGATTAGACGGAGAATCGAATCAACGTCCTCCAGAACACGACACGACGCCCTGAGTATTACAGCTCACCCAATGAACTCTGTCAAACAAGTCCAAAGAGATGGCGCCCTTACAAACTTCAGCTTACTAAGTGAATTTTGTGGATGAAAAAAAAAAAAAAAAAAAAAAAAACGTTTATACGGAAAATATTTGCTTTCACATAACGCAGGAACTACACGGGATCTAACAAGAAGTCTTCTCGGGTATTCTGCCGGATAATTTCTTCGTTCCACAACGTTTCAGCAGCAACCTCTGCTGCCTTCATCGGATGAGATGTCATATCGAAGCAACCACTGCGACAACACAGTCGATGCTGCCGAAAACGTTGTGGAAAGAAGTAATTATCCGGCAGAATACCGAAGAAGAATTCTTGTCAGTCATTCGCCGGGAAAAACTTAATTCTCATACAAGGGATCTGTTTCAGCTCGCATTGTGCTAACCAGTAGTTCTCTGCCACGGGGCGCATCTGCCGTTTAATAACTCCGGAAGCTGAACCGCGTATTAATGTGTGTGTGACCTGTGTTCCGTTGAGATGCGCACTTATAAATTAGCCGAGGAACTAGTCTAATTGCAGGGAGACACCTGCCGTACGACTGTCCTGCCGTTTCCGCTGGTCGGCAGTAGCTTTCTCAATGCTGAGGTGAGAGGTCGCCATTTGTGACACGCAGGTACGTGAGGTTGGTCCAAAGGACATCTACACTTTCGCGTGGTAGGAACGTTCAGCGCTATCTTTCACAAGCTGAGATGTAACCAGCAACGTATCAGTCACGGGAAAATGTTAATTGCGATTGTAACGGGGCACTGAATCTTATCATCAAAAAAACGTGCAAAGAGTAGAGTAAACCAAACCCGGTCCCGGTTTCCAATTGCTTGCGTGACACCAAAATCTGGCAGCATAGTTTGAACATATTGATATCGAAGGAAATGACGTGTTTTGAAGTTTGCAAGGTTTGGAGAGAGAAATATCCCGCCAGTTACGCTACTAGTGCTTTCAGTAAGAGTGAAAGTTTTTGTAGAGGTGCATTAAACATCCATCTTATAGTGTTGCAAAGGGAGAAAGTTACAATATGTTCACTGCAGTGTCTTTGGAAAATTCTTTTCTGTATCACTGTGACATTTTTTTACTTTGATTTCTATCCAATATTCTTTTTTAAATCCCTGAAACTGCAAGTCAAAGATACCATATGTAAGACCCCTCGGCGTTCCCTAAGTCGCATCTCCCATAATTCATAGTAATATTTCATCAATTTGTTAAGGTGATTTTAAATGCTGTTTCAGCTGGCCAAAACAAATAGAAACCTTGGTGAGAAAAAGATGTGATTTTTGTCGTTAGTGGAATAAATTATTAGCGTAGAAACTTATTACTTCATTCTTAGATGGAAAAATATCAAATATTATGAAATTCATATAAGCTAAATTGTTTATACCACACATTCAAATGTTAAAATAAAACGCTTTTATATTATTTTAAATTTTAATCTACTTTTCCAGGAAATATTTTGTATATTCTTAACAGGGGTCTGACCCTGGCTGATTACCTTGTTTTTGCAACTTTTTACTAAAAAATTGACTTGAAATCTATAATCAAATATTTATTAACTTCTGTCATGCAGAATATTTGAAAACATAACAGCAAATTTATTCCATTACAATTAAAGTAAAATTAATCAAAGACGGGAAAGTTTAATAGAAAATGGGGGTCTAATATTGCAGCAGATTTGAGACATCTTTCTGAATTATAACAGAAAATAGACTTGACTGGAAATTACTAGCCGGTCCTTTAACTATTTGTAAAGGTAAATCTAAATTAATCTGCATGTCACAATACAAGATTTTTCGCGTTAAAATTTGTGAACACATTTGTGGCTAGAATGATAAGCATAAAAGCATTAATCACACTTGATATTTATTTTAATACATTTTAATAGAAACAAAAACAGTAAAGATTACTGAATTGTTCAATGCAACACAAAGTTCCCAAATTATTATATGACTGTTGAGTAAACACGCTGTGCTGCCGATGTACCATGTGGACAGCGTCTGATTCACTAAGCTGTTCTGTAAAGCGTCGTATTAAGAGCCTCTCAGTTTCATTTCTTAATACAGCTTTATAAGTAACGTGAACATCTTTAATACCACAGAGCACTTTCAGCGATACGGGACGTTCTTGAGAATTTCATTATAAGTCTATCCTTACACGTGCCTACCTAAATCCAGTCCATGCTCTTGAAATATTACACACTACAATGAAACCCTCTGAGATCATGACGGATAAGTAACACTGAATGAGTTAGGTTACGGAGAGGTATAACATTAGATAAAACCTCGAGTCTTACACAGGGATAACATTGCTTTTTTTGTGTTTTTTTTTTTTATGCCCCAGGTGAATATAAGTGAATACCTGCACAGGCAGAGCTCCTGCAGTTTGCTCTTTTGACCAAACTATGTTCCGTCATCTCACTCAATTATAAAACGGGTATTGGTGGTATTCACACTAGGCGCCGTGAATTTTTTAAAATTTGAATAAGTATTTTTTCAGCAAAACGTCAAGTTAGAATAAAATTCGTTGGTAATTGTTCTAGGCGAAGGACTATGCTTGAGGTTTCATTGTGAATGGATTCGGAACTGGATTACCACTGTGCGTTGACTATATTTCACGTTGCTTACACTTAGTGAAAGGGTCAGATCAATTATACTCTACGCCCCTTCTCTCTGACATTGTGACTAAATTACTGCACGAGTGAACACCACGGACCTCTGTGTTGCTGCAATAATTGTTGTTACTTTAAAAGTTACTGAACTGTAATCCCCACCTCTCGTAATATGCCTTAACCCTGTAATCGTAACGGGTATACGGGAACTACAGGTTAACGTGGAATCTGCACCACCGAAGCTTTCTGACGTGCTTCACATTACACAGCAAGTTGTGTGAGAGGTGAAGATGGGATTAAGGAGCTTTGAAAATTTCAGCCGAGATCCAGTTTCGAACCGGGGACCTTTCGATTTCCTTCACTGCTGAGTCATCCGACCGCTCTACTGTCTGAAGGTGAGTTCCCCGGCGCGTAGTTTTGGAGGCCGCGCCACATCAGCCGTAGTGTACGGATCAGCACGCGCCACTTGTTAGCCCTCGCCACCTCCCCACCACCTTGTCTACCGTAGTTTCAGCTACGCGGGCCTTTGGCGACGGATAGAGGCGCGCCATTGCTGCAACCACATGCGGGACCCTTCCCACGGTCCGCTCCTTGGTAGCTGGATCGGCCCAGCCAGCAGATGCGCGGGTCGTGGGAAGCCGGCTTTAGAGAATAGCTTATATCGACAGCAATGTTTTTGTTCCTAGCTATAACTACTATTTACAACATTTTACATCAGTGATACTGGTTTGGTAAAAAAAACAGAAAATAATCGTGCAAGATTTACTGAGAGACCATAGGGTACAGAAAATGTCTGCCAAGGCAACACAGACGTTGTTTCCCTCTAACCCAGGAGTTTGTTAGTGTGTCGAGATGTTTCCTCACTTATATGCATGAAAGAGTTTTCCAGAAATACTCTGTACTCTTTACCTGAAGCTGTTTCAACTATACTCGTACATGGCAATGTATACAGCAGTGAATTGTCTCCTGGGAGGATTAATATGCGTTACAAACAATTGCAACAGACTACAACCGATCGCAAAAACTGAAACGTCTCCATCTATTTTCAGATGACACCGTTTATGTTACATTTCAAATTGAAATTGGTCGAGGAATAAGATAATTCTCATTTTGTTCCTGGTCTCGCGTAGTCGTGGAGTGTTAGTTGCCGTGTCGCACAGTATAAAACGAAGACAATATATAGAGAGTTAGTAAAATATGATTTGATGGAATTTTATGGTATCATCTGCATTAGAAGACTGTACATTACAGCATATATTAATTTCACAATGTCGTACTTTCCGCGCAGTAAGGCAGAATGGCAAACGGATAGGAACACCTTCTGTAAATTCTTCCTTCTTCTTCTGTGGTAGTCAATCCTGGGATTGGTGTGCGGCAGTCTTCCATTCAACTCTATTCTCTGCCATCCTCTTCATATCTAAATATCTCCTGCAGCCAACATCTTCCATTATCTGCTGGATGTATTTTAAACATGGTCTTCCTCGTTATCTCTTTCCTTCTACCATTCCCTCCAGTATTGTTTTTAACAAGCTATCATGTCTTAAGATATGTCCAGTTAATATTGTCCTCCGCGTTTTTATACTTTTCCATAAAGAGTTATACTCTCCCGCTTTCTCAAAAATTTCCTCATTAGTAATCTTGTCCCTCCAGCTAATCTTTAGCATCCTTTTGTAGCACCATTGCTCAAACGAAACTAATCTGCTTTTCTCTTCTGTACCAACTGTCCAGGTTTCACATCCATACAGGGCAATGCTCCAGACATAAGCCTTTAATAGTCTTTTCCTCGTTGTCCAGCTGATATTATTTGTTGTAAAAATTCGTTTTTTTTTTCTGTTGAACGCAAATACGACAGTTAATTGTGAGAATTGAGTCTTTTCCGGCGTGCAGATGACAGAAACTCTTCTCGGGTGTTGTGCCGGATCAGTTCTTCCTTTTGCGGCGTTTCAACAACAGCCTCTGTTGTCGAAACGTCGCAAATGGATGAACTGATACAACAGAATACCCGAGAAGAATTTCTGTCACGACAGTTAATTTTTAATTATAATTTGATATTGCAATACATAAGTAATTTAATGCCATTTATTTAATTTAGAAGGTATTTTTAAGAACTGAAACAAAAGGAAAATTAAAATTCGTGAAGTACAATTATTTCGGTTTTGTATAAACTGACCTGAATGCATGATTATTACGATGAAATTATTTCAAAGGGTATGCAATTCATCTCAGACTGTTACAAGGTAAACATTATGTGATAACACTGGAGAAATCTTAATAGATGAATACGACACGTTACTAGCAAGCCGTCTTGATATTGCTAGCACTGACTAGTGACAACGTGTTGTCTTTGGTTGGCCAAACACCAGTGAGACTTAGTTCTTAACACATTAATATTATTGCAGTTGCAAACTTCACTTCCACAACTGTAAATCTGCAGCATTCTACATTATCATCAGACTCATCGTAGCACTGCTATAATACTGAATGCTCGAGCTATGTAAAGATCAAGTCGGGCAGAACAAGTGTTCCCGTCACATTGCCGGAATCCAGTCTCACCATATCTCGTCTTACGCAGAGCCC
>JARYHS010013630.1:364698735-364728477 GCA_031002005.1 Vandiemenella viatica
TTTGCCAACTACACCGTAATTACGGTAAATACACCGTATTCAGCATAGATATACCACATTCCATTGGTAAAAACGGTAGTAAAATACACCGTAATTTAAGGAATCGTAATTTTTAGGTAATTGTGTTATATTCTTTAAATTTCAAGAGTTTATCGACCGATGATAATAATTCCTTAGATTTATTTGGGTATTTATTTTTTATTCTGTGGACTAAATTAGGTTTTTTTCTTTTATACGCGTTTAATTTTTGGGAATTCACCAATATGAGCTTACGCGTAAGGTAATTGCCGTATTTACTTGTAGATGAATACTAAGAAATTTTGAATTAAGTCTGTTAGTATTCTTAGTTTTTTTTAATTTTACAGTCTCTTGTGTCGTCAATTTGATTTTGAAAAGATGGTGTGTGATAGCGACAGTTTCTGGAGAAGAAGATAACCTAGCACCAACATCAGCAAAGAGAAAGAGGTATAAGCAGAAATTTCGGGAAGAATGGTTGCTGAACAAAGATTATTGTGACTGGCTAAGAAAAGATAAGGATTTAACAAAGGCGACATGTACTTATTGCTATATATCTTTTATGGCGGACATAAGTGTAGTTAAACGCCCAAAAAAAAGGAAATAAACACATCAATAATGTCAAAAACTGTAGTGACTCAACGTAAAAAAAAACAACAATCTATAGTAACTGATTTTAAATCCGTGCCAGTTACTGAAAAACAATTGGTTAAGACTTCTGAAATAAAATTAGCTGCTTTCGTTGCTGAGTATAAAATTACTCATATTGTTATTGATCAGTTATCCCATTTGTTACCGATCTTGTTCCCAGATCCTCAAATGGCCAAAGATATTAAGTTAAAAAGAACTAAGTTCAAGCTGTGATAGATAACTGTATTGGCGAAATTGAAAAAGAAAACCTGATCACTGATTTGAAGATTGACGAGAGCACAGATATTGCTGTAGTAAAAACAGTGGCCGTAGTCAAGTATTTTGGTTCAATAAATGGGAAAGTGCTGATTCGGTTTTGGGATTCTATTATTTGATTAAAAAACAACGGGTAATGATGCAAATGCAGACAAACTTTTTTAATGATGTTATTAATTCATTTGAAATGTATGATATTCCTTACTGAAAACATTATAGGCTTTGGCTCTGATGGATGCAATACAATGATGGGCTCTAACAATTCGGTTTCAAGTCGATTTCGTCAACGTTGTCCAGGCATAATTGTGCTTAAATGTACTTGTCATTCGCTTCATCTTTGTGCTACTGATGCATGCCAAGAGCTTCCACTTAATTGTGAAATATATATATGTATATATATTTATATAATTACTTTCAATCCAGCAGCAAAAGACAAAGTGAGTTTAAAGAGTTCCAACATTTTGCAGAGGTGGATGTGCACAAAATTCTTAGACCAGCCCAGACTCGATGGCTGTCCTTAAATGCAGTAGTAAAAAAGAATCCTTGAACAGTGGGATGCTTTGCGTCTATATTTCAATAGCAAATGACTAATAGACTCAGAGCGTCACGAAATCCATTCATTCCTAAATGAACCAATTATGAAGATATATTATTACAGCATTAAATAGCTATTTCCAAAGTGAATCTGTTCTGATTACTAAACTGGATGATAAAATGACAGCTCTGTATAAATAGCCGTTACTATTGGTTTTACAGAGAAACTATGTAAATTCAGCTGCTGTAGAAACCGTAGACCCAACACAAGAAAGACATCACAATGAGCTGAAAGACATACATCTCGGTGTTGGAATAGAACTAAACTCAATTGAAAGTGAAGAAAAAAAGTCCACTCTGAGAATGATGTGTAAAAATTTTATTATTAAGGCTTGTGTGGCCTTCCGTAAACGATATGCTGTTAATGTTATGACAAATTGCAAAATCTGATATAGAGAGAGTAATTCCCAACGACAGGGAAGAGTAGGTTTCAACTTTATTGAATTTTCTGTCAAAAATCGCGCCAAAGTCACTGCAACATCAACAAGAACTCGATGATGAGTGGCGGAAGTTGCCGTTTTAACTCAAAGATTTGAACTCTAGTCAACCTCCTGACAGGTTTTGGAATCAGGTAAATTTTAAAATAACCATAAAGTGCTAATATTGCTAAGTAAGTAATTGTTTTAACAGTTTTATAATGTACATTCATTATTTTTTCAGGTAGCACAACTACGCGATCAATATGGAGATAGCAATGCTTATTTTAAGCACTTACCGAAATTTATGTTGGCTATTTTGAGCTTACCACACTCGAATGCTGAGTGCGAAAGTGTTTAGTTAAGCTAATGACATTAAAACAAAAAAGCGCAATAAACACATAACGAAATCCATTAATGGAAGTGTTTCTTCGCAGCAGGCTATACAGCGACAAGGGAAAAAATGCATCGATTTTAAATCTACTAACTCTACGATACAAAAACATAATATTGATTTGTATGAAAATGATGATATTACAAATTATACCATATGATTCAGATTAGAAATAGGGATTTTTTTTTTTCAAATTCTGACCTTTAATTTTTTTACTGTATTTAAATATAAATTACAACATAATTTCGGAAAATCTACCGTAATTTTTGATCAATTCTACCATCAGCTAGATTTCAGCGTTGGCAACACTGGTGGATGTAACTGACTTGGAGCAGTTGATGGAAATTTGCTCTTATAATAATCTAGCGTGCGTGATAAGTACAAGGAGTATAAGTCACAATTTCTTGCTATCAATTTCTTTTTACTATAAATTCATGTCTATCATCTGAATATATGTATTGACAGTATAAGTCAGTACTGAGTATTTTTTCCTAACAATTCAACATTGAGCCTATTAGTAGGAATCAATTCGCATTTTTATACGGTCTATAAAAGGAGTACAAGTCAAGTTATACAGTAATAATGACTTATACTCCTTCTACGTATCACGATAGAATTATTTTATACTTATAGGACTACCATAACGAGAAAAAAAGAGAGAGATAGAATTTACGGGAAGTGGCAGATACAAAGTCAGCATTCAAGGATACCAGGCTAGAATCTAACACAAAATCTCATCCTTACACTCGCAGTCGAAAAACTGTTCAGTTGAACCGAATGTACCTTCAAAGATTTTAGTTGAATACCGACTTGCTATTCTGAAAAAGTGAATTTAACCATCTTGAAGCAGTCTGAGTGTTGAATACGTAGGTTTGATCTTTTAATTATTGTATATATATAAATATGACTATTGTAAGTAGAAAAAAATAGAGATGGCATTTCCAGGTAACGGCAGATACAATGTCTACATTCAAGGGTTTCAGGCTAGAATCTAATATAAAATCTCAGAAATGTTATTACCAACGGTTGTTATAGGAATTCATAGACAAAGATCCATCTGTCCATAACTTGCAAATTAAAATCAAGGATATAAGCAGTAGCGAATGCTAACAGAACAGCCACAGACACTAAGACTGGTACAACTGCATTACAACAAACCTTATAATAATAACAGTGATACCTTAATACCAACTGACAGCCTACACTATATCCAACCGTTCTAACTACACTCTTTGTATTCAATGCGAACTTTAGTTGTAGAGTACATAGTAACAAAATCCTGCTAGCCGTTGAACTAGCATCCTAAACGATCATAACTGTCTGTAAGTCGTCAAACATACATTGACCAAGCTTCCCGCTACATCCAACAATATTTAGGTAACTTCAAAAGCCACAATTCTAACCGGACTATCATGACAAACGATGAGAACAATAATAATTTCGTGTGGTCGTTATGACCTGGTCCAGTATTTCTATTGGCTGCGCATTCCACACCTGTCGTAGCCTCCTAAACCTAACCTGGTACACCTTCCGGATACAGGGGAGCTACAGTTTAACGGGGAATCCAAACTACGGAAGCGTTCTGGCTTACACCACATTACACAGCAAGCTGCACCAGTGGATCTTGTCGGGTTAAGGGCCTATGAAAATCCGCCTAAACAGGTATTCGAACCGGTGACATTCCGGTCTCTAGTCAGACATCTTAACCACAGAGCCGTCCGACAGCTTCACGATAAGAATGAGGAAACACTTGCAAACTGGAAAGACCGGGAAGACATCTACTTAAATCTAGACACAAAGGATTTAAAAACTTTTTATTGAGTTAGATACCAAAGTAATATCAACCCAGATTTGTTGTCTTCTTCCAACAAACTCCTTCTAAAATTCAATTCAATATACAAACAAAATACTATAAAGATTTTCAGGGACTAACCTCTATCAACAATGCTAAACGCTGAAAGCAGCTAGATTTGTTAGTGGAATTATCGCATAACACAATAAGTAACTGACACGATGAAGGAGCTGGATTGGGAGTCATTGGAAGACAGGAAGAAGGTGAATAGAGTGCTGGACTTAATTAACATGGTGTTAATTGGTTTGAGACTTGGATGAATGTTGGTATAACAATTAGAAGTTCATCGAAAGGAAACGTTTACCATGACTACTAGCTGCATAAGAGGGCCAGATTTTTTTTTTTTTTTTATTTATTTTTTTTTTTTATTTTTTTTATTTTTTATTTTTTAAGGGAAGAGAGGCAAGAACTGGAAGTGATGAATAATATATTAAAACGCCGAACGAATTAAAAATGGTAAAGGACATAAGTGGACCGTGTACGATAATCTAGATGACGAATGTAGAGAATTTATTAGACATCAGTGACGGTGCGAAGAAACTTTTGAGAGAGATTTTGAAGAGAGGCCAACCATCTCAGCCATTCAAAATTGCTAATGTAGTTAAAGATTTTAAAACAAACATAACATTCTGATCGTTTCAAAAGCTACGATATCCTACCACTTTTCACCATACACTACAGCACTGTAGTCCAACCAGTTTTTGAGATGGACCACAATTTAGATTCTATGATAGCCTGCGGGCTACCTAATAATTACAGTTACAATAAATATTTAAATAAAATAACTTAGTTTAGTTATAATCAAAACTAAAAACATTAATGTGACATTTGAAATGTTTTTTTAACTACAATCAAAAAGCAAAACACTTCAACCAGAGATTTGCAGAGGTTTCTGAGCTATCATATTCTAGACCGCTGCTGTTGGCGGACAAATTCAGATGCGGACATGTGGCTCTGAAGGAGACGTAATTATTAACCTAGTACATTGAGCCGAGATTTAAAAAAGACCAAGAAAACTTAGTTGAATTGCCCATGACTGATGATGGCTGTTCTTAAGAATTGAAAACTATTCAGAATTTCAGGTTTACCTTATCCTGGAATAAAAATTAAGAAAATAACTCTTGAAAACTACTTGCAAGTTATTTAAAATTAAAAGTGATTACCTGAAGTCGAAAATTCTTACTCTCCGACCGTAGAAGCAGCATTAGTACAAAATTAGAGCCCCGAAAACGGGTAAGTAATATCAACATCAGATTTGAAAATCTAAATAAGTAAAGAAGTGGAAACCATGCCCCAACCAAATAAAAGTAGGAGTCTTTTCTCGTTGATATGAAGTGAAAAATAACACAAGCAAAAATACTTAGGCATCACTGCTGATACATTGCTATCGTGCAGAACAGCCTACATTCATAGCTCACAATGCAAAAATTAAAAGTTGGAGCAACATTATTTAAAAGCTGGATGGGTCCACAGTCAAACACTGCTAGAACTGCAAACAAGTCTGAATACTGTGAATCACTTTGTTCACGTTAAAAAGTTGACGTAAATTTAAACAAGTCATTAGATAAAAGAATTTGATAGAACAGATATGACAGAATTTTATGTTTTCTCTTTGTGTGTTGCAATTAATTGTTACGATGAGAAAAATTTAGTTTGGTTTTTGGTCGTATGTCATATTAACGTTTCTAAGACAAAGTAGAAAGGAAAACAGCTACTTAATTTTAATGAAATATCCAACATTATCGAAAAATTGATCGAGAAATTATGTATTCACAGCTGGTGAGAATCGGCACTTCAAAGTCACAGTAGAGATCAGAAGACTACCATAGGCTGCTGTAAGATTTATTACCAACCATCCACCTTTCCGAAACATACATGTATATATATAACATCCACTTCACCGCATCTTTTCTTGTTATAGCTAAGGAAAGTGATAAACCTGTCTCCCGCTGTGGCAAGAATACTGCAGCTGCTTTAGTGATTCATAGTGATTCACCCGGTAAAAAACCAATCTTGGTGGGTGTGCAAGAGGTGTTACAAGAAACAACAAGTGTTGTAAGAAACCAATTTTCCAAGCAACTTATAGTGTTCTGTTGCTAGAAACAGTCGTAGTTCAGAACGCGACCCACGGTATGCAAATAGTGGTCTCGAATCGAATGTTCTCGAAACCAGTGAGGACCGAAGTTGTTTCTACACCTTGAGGTACTAAAGACTCAACTCAACAATTTCACGTTTCAAATATTTTTTAAAATTTTTTTTTTAGTTGTATGAATTGAAAATACAGTGAAACATAGTAATGCTGCGCTAGCGTCCTGTTATCAATACGTTCAATGGTAGGCAGAAAAATCGGTGTTCCGTTACAATACCCTTCTGTTTTAGCAAAACTGATTTTTACGGCCATATTTGAATAAAATATCATTACTGTTCATGAAATACTTCAGGTTCATTAGTTTTTAGTTTCACGCAATAACTAACTCACCGATAATGTTATTTAGGCTGAAAGGTAAAACCTTATAACTGCTTTAAATTTATGCAGACAAATTGTTTTATACATGATTAATAGCTTTTCGGGTTATGCCGTGTTGTTTATTGAAATACCTGAGCTTTCGGCTGCTGGTATCCTACAGCCTTCTTCAGAGATACTCATGCATGGTGTTAATGGCATGGCGAACTACGGCGGATTTATCGCTGTTGTGATATTATGTATATGTTATGTTGTTATATTTTTGTAGTCTACACTGAACTACAGGCGTAAAGCGATTGCAACTGTTATCGAATGACAATCTTATTAACGTTCTTACGCGTCTGAGATCAATTGGTAAGGTGATTTGATTGAATCCAAGATGTATAAGTACCGCTCAGTTGACTGTAAATATTTTAAGAGTCAACGAAAGTCCTTGTTTAAACGTAAAGAGTTGTATTAAATTCAACCTCCAATTGTATTTTTTTCCATTATTTGGTTGCCTCCATCACTGCAAAAGTTCTGAATGTCCATTTTCCTGTCTCCACGCTAAGAAGAATCAAGGATCGTCAGCCTTTATGTACTGGGTAGGCATAATAATGTAAATTAAGATATAAGTACTTGGTATTCTGGAATTAGATGAATTGAACAAGAAACTTTTCTATCTTACAACAGTTTTTACTTGAGATATCTCTATTTTTTTTTTTTTTTTTTTTTTTTTTTTTTTTTTGAGCGTTCTAACACCACAATTCCTGGTATTTGTGGACAATAGTAACACCACCCCGAAATGAAATTCCATGTCTGATTCATTATTAAGCTGCCAAAACTCGAAGTGGCTAGAAAGATCCAAGGAGCTCACACATAAAAATTGATTGGTTAACTATATTTCTGGATACAATTAAAACTGAGGAAATTACTTGTTGAATTTAAGGAGTCCGTGTCGGCAGTACATGATTTAAGTTTGAAGTAGTTTGGTGACAAGTGATCCTCAAAACGTGTTCCTACAAGCGTGCTAAGCGAAGGATTTACTGTTGACAGAGTAGTTGAAGTGACGATGTTTTGGTTAAGTTCGATGTTATACATTGCTGGTGTGAGTGATAACTGCCTAAATTAAACTTCAGAAAATTGTATGTGAGATGACGATGGGAATGTTGTGTCTGTGATTCAACGTTGGACACAATGACTTCTCCGAAATAGCTGTTGCTAGAAACACTAAAGTGCAATGCAGAACTAGCAGGCAGTGCGTCCGAGCTTTTTAAGGTGCCACCAGACTGGATACGCGGAGCAACAGTTAGACTGGTTTCATATCTCATTCCCCGCTTACTGGTCATCCCGTATATGGTCTTTAGCCAGTTTCACTAGTACCTAGGCCAATAATAGGATAGTGCTCATATCCCGTTACATAATCTGCGTCTTAGACAAACGGAAAAACACAAAACTCATTAGCACCAAGCTTACACACATCACCTGCAGATGGTACCACTAACTACCTCCATTAACATAGTTCATCTTTATCGATTTCGGTCATCTGTTGATTTGAATAAAAACATAATTTTCACACTCCCGAAGAAGAACAAGCTTTCAAATATGGAAATTATTGCATGGCAAGTCTACCATAATACGTTTCAAAATTACTAGCAAGGATAAAATACAGGAGAACATAAAGGACAGCCGAAGCGATAGTAGACGATATCATTTTGGGTTTACGAAAACCAGCGTATAAAAGAAGCTATACTGGCATTAAGATTAATATCTGAAAGGCGGATAAAGAAAAACAGGGATACTTCTGTGGATCTTTTTGAGTTAGAAGAATCTTCTGTAATTTTAGATGTTTTAAAGAAGTTGGGTCTGATATATAGAGATGAAAGAATAATTTATACTCTAAGAATGATTTATAATCTACGAAATAATCAGGTGGCTATTATAAAAGAATAGAACCACCATACACAAGCTTCGGTTAAAAGGGGAATTAGACATGGTATCAGTCTATCCACAACAATGTTTAACGTATATGCAAAGAAGTCATAAAGGAAAATTTAAAGGTGACAAAAGTGTTGAAGGACAAGCAGCGTTGTGCGTTGTGCTGATGTCATTGTCCTGTTAGCAGAGCAGAGTAAGGGTATTGAAAATGTACTGAATTGCGTGAACAAAATACTGAGGGAAAAATTTGAACAAAATTTAAAACAAATTAAGACAATAGTCACGAAATGGATCAGAAATGAGAGCAATAACAATAGATTAAATATCAAAATAAGGTCGGATGTAATAGGAAAAATAAGTGAATTATGTTACTTAGGTAGCGGTTTTACAGCCGATGGGTATAGAAGTAATGATGTTTAAAGGCGAAAACCTTTTTTTTTTAAAGAGAAGTTTTTTATTTCAAATATTAATTTAGGACTCAGAAATAAGTTTTTAAAATCGTGTGTTTGGAACATATCATTTTATGGTATCCTAGTGAAGAATGAAATTAATATATAGAAAAAGGAATGAAAATTGAAACTTTTGAATTGTAGTGATATAGCTGGATGATGAATAGGACAGATAAAGTTCCAAATGAACTTGTTTCGGAAATGATGGGAGAGGAAATAAGTTTTTTGAAGAGTTTTACGGAAAGAAGAGACAGCATGGTTGGTCACATTATAATACAAATGAGGTTGCTTAATTTGCAAGCGGATAGTATAATTGAAGAAAAAAAATGCGTGAATCAGATAATTAAAGACGTCGGTTTCAAGGGTTTTGTTGAAGAGGATAGCTTAAAATAGGAAGAGAAGGCCAATTGCATCAAAACTATTGAGAGACCGATGACAGGAAAAGAAGGTCATTACTTATCAGAAAATGTTGCTCTAATCTGGAATAGCGAAACAAAGATGCAAAGCATGCTTAGTACGGAACTCAAAAATGTTTTATTACAAGGATTTGATAAAATCATATCAAAATGCAATATTTCTCCTCTTTTAACTATATGTAACCATTCATACGTTTGTGTCACAAACCTCATTGAGGCATTATGCTAGGACGGCAGCAGAAATCATTATTCTCACTAGAGTTTTGCACTGTTGTTAAACATCAATCGGTATAGCTAAATCAAGGTAGCTCAACCAATTTTGGAGATGGGCCACAATTTCGATTCTAAAGTTAGCCTGCGAGCCACATAATACTACACTTGGCCACAGTTACAACAGATATTTAAATATAAAAAAGATATAAGTAACACTGTTTGATTAGAACCAAAAAGTAAAAACCATCAATGAGACATTTGAAGATGTTTCTTCATATTCCAGATCGCTGCTGTTGGCGGGTCAATTGAAATGAACTTGGCCGCGGGCCTGGAGTTAAACAATTTGTTACTAAAGATTCCAAGCAAACTATTACAAGAAGTCCAACTTCACATCACTTCTAAGTATTATAATTTTCTGTGGGTAGCTAAAAATTCCACTGAACATTTTGTTCTCCGTTGTTGTAAGGAGTTCAGTCTTGATACAAAATATTTTCCCTCAATGTTTATTTTGTTAAGTGTAGACCTGTGAGAATTATTAGAATTCATATGGATAAACAGATAGTAATTACGCATATATTTAAAATAGATGGAATAATAAAAAGATGATTGTGTCAATTGACGTTGAGATTTTGCAGCCATTCAGTTGCATTTTTAGTTGCTTCATGAAGCTGCTGGATCGTTACTGTGCATTCCATGGTGAAGTGGTGGATAGTCTGATGCTGATTTTCAGTCACAATAAAAATCCTTTACTATTTTCCACTTGTGAATCCAGTAGTTGCCACGGCCTGTTCTCATACTGCTTAGATTTTCCTCGGTAGAAGACTTTCTTACAGTCTTGCATCAGAGCTAGTTTGTCACGGTTGAAACTGGTCCACTCAGCGCGCCATGCTTTGTTCATGTTGAACTGATTTTGGACCAGAATCTCACCAAATTCCATGTTGAATACGTTGATTTCAACCTTTTTTATGTTTAATGTGTGTAGTCCTGATGTATTGGAAGCTGTTTCTTAAACATTTCTGCCATTTACAGCCGCATGTCTTCCGAGATGTGGTGGAGGGATGATAGAAAGTACATGCAGCCATTCTGTAGCTGTAGATTTTACAGTTACATACGTATATTGTTCCCATTGTTTTGTGTAACTAAATCTCTGTGAAGAACTTGTGGTTTGACGTGTACAACCGATATGAATAAATAAATAAAATTAAGTGGGGTTGCAGGATGAAAGCTTCTCTCAATATCCCAAGAAGAGAAAAAGTATGAATATTGATTCTGATGAAGCTTTTGTAGTTCTTCAGCTTTTCCATACCTTGCTTTGTAGGTCAATAACGCTAGAATATTTTCGTGGGCCTGATTTAAATGTATAATTGTAGGTCTCCTTTATTGTAGAAAAGCGGGTTATGCGGTCTGTTGAAACCCTGTCATAATATCATCAATGCCTCACAAAATTATGAATTATTATTAAAGCTCGCTACTCTGTGTCAGTTTTTAAATGTCGAGGTTGTAATGAGTCAGCTGAGACCCACGCGACTCTAGAAGCGCCGGTTCGTCTGCCCACGCCGCAGACACGAGCCAAGGACTTTCGCCTAGCGGGACCTCCGCCTCCGACAATCACTCCATTCTGATAAATACATCGCCGTCCTAGTTGATTTACGTAACCAAATATATAAGGTGGCCACGGCTCAACAAATTATCCACTATAGAATAAAATAATAAATTGACCAAATTACAGGTGGCAACCTAGAACAACTTCTGAATTATTGCCATACAGGCAATTATCGTCTCTTCTATTTTCGCAGCTTACCTTGATTATTCCATACTCTTTCACTGGTGATTAATAGGCTTCGTGATGGTTTCTAATGACGCACACAATGGTGGAGCTGTGAATATTTCGTCACTCATCCAAGTTGATACGGTTTAGATATTTGAAATACAATTTGATGTTTAACTTCTGGAGCAAACGTCCTTGAAATTATTTTTTAGTTAGCTGTATGGTGATTTAGTTCTTTATTGAGAATGTAGTTCTATGTGAATTTTGTAAATGCTACAGAACCTCAAGGAGGACGTAACAGCCTCATACCTGAACTTTAAATAGAATTGTATTTTATGAAGTATTTGTAGTGAGCTAAAGTTTGCTTGAATATGATCTGGTATGTTTGTTTTGCAATTTCCTGTAAATCAGTGTATATAGTCTTTATTTTATGAAAAGAAATTATTTAGAGGCCATTTAATATGTTTAAGAACAGAATTGTGCAAGAGAATTGCTTAAATGTTGGTAACTCCAAGTATTAATGCAAGTTACGATGTCTAAAGGACAATTTACTACAGTTTAAAATGATTTCTGAGAATAATTTTGTGTTTAAGTATCTTTAATTTCCATTTCTGACTATTTTGTAATGATGTTAAATGATTATGTATTAATTCTTATTGTTTTTCATATGTTTCAATTGTTTGAGTAATTGTTAATGTTCAAGAAATATCTCGCGGAAGCTTTTGAAGTGTTCGGGAAATTTCGATAGAGCCTATATAAAGAAATCAGCAGGACAGTTAGTTAGTTTATACAGATTCACTTTGCAACTACCAAGGACTGCGTTAGTAATATCTCTGGATTGTATCTATACATGTAAACAATATCGTTGACTTGTTGTCTGGAAATAAACTAAAGTTTAAGCTGAAGTATATTGTGGACTACTTAATTACTGTATTAATTAAACCACGAAGAATCAGACAAGGAGACACAAGTATTTTGAGATTCACTAATAATTACGTATCTGTTGTGAGTGCAGAAATATTGTTTGATATTACCAAGGTTGAAAAATTGTGTTGTGATTCAATAAAGCCCAGAAGAGTTTTAATACCTAATGTAAATCGTCTTTGTTATTTGCGTTAAAAAATAAATATTTTTTTTTATTTTTGCTTATCGCTTTACGCCTCGTCGACGTCGAGGTTATTAAAAGCCAGAAAGGGCTGAGGGAAAGGAATTCGAAAGAATTCGGCCATGTCCTTTTGATGGAACCATCCTAACATTATGGAAAACCCAAATATGGATGATTCGAGCCCACGTCCTCCCGAATGCTAGGTCAGAGCGTTACTGTTCACCCACCTCTCCTGGTCATTAATCATTAAATACAGCTCTCTGTTCACTATCGTATCAAATTACACAACTGTTTGATTGAAATAATATTTTCAATATTCTTATGAATTTGGGTATTTAATAATTTTTGTATGTGTAATAGTATAAACGGAACTGTAGTATCTGTATCATTTTAGGCCAAGATAACCCCCATCATATTATTATATACTTTTGAAGATCAGAATACAATAAGATGTTATATACGTCATTATGATGTGAGTTGTATGCAAGCTTATAAACTTCACCCTCTGAAAGATGCATAGATTCACAAATTTTATCCAATTAGGGACAGTTTACTATCTCAGACCACGTCTCAATACAGTTCCAAATTATTCTACTTTTACCTTTATTGTGTTCTGTTACTTCCAGCAGAAATTAGTTCATTCTGTGTCATCTTATATGTTTCACAAGATTTTTAATATCAGCACTCCGTCCGGTTATAATCTTATAATATTGTTTTTACTCTTTTTATCTGAAAGAAAACGTAATTCACCACCTTGTCTTACTTATCTCTTACATAAAAAAAACCATCAGTTCCCTGACAAATATTATACTTCCTGTTACATTTAATCACACATTTATTTCGCAACTTCTGATGCACATTGCATTGAACACAACAAGCTTTTACACATACATATCTTTTTCCTTGGACACAGCCCCGTAACTGTTTTTCTATATAATTCGACTATCTCACACTTAAAGTCAAACTATTTGCATAAAAACTTTCGCAGGTCTTTCCTAGCTGTACCAGTCCAATCAGACTCCCCTCATCTTTGTGTGTCTGTTTTTCCAATGCCGGATCTCGAACCAGCTACTTCCATATCACACGCTGAGTGCTATTAAAATGTTTTAACGGCTTCGAACAAGAGGCAAGGTATAAAGGTTATATTGAAAAAAAAGGCATTGTGCAGATAACAGTTACAACAGCACGACGTCATTTTTCATATTATTGAAACAAGAGGGATTAAATAATTACGTGGTTGTCTCCATCCTACGCCACTGTGGAGGAAGCAGAGCTTTGTATTCCCTTTCAAGATCACAATACAGCTTTACGCCTTAGAGTTTCTTCCCTGAATCCCTAAAGGCAGTATACTCAGTGAGTCTGCGGAGATGTATCGATCTTCCAACTTGGGGGAAACATTTTCGGCTCTATTGGCGATAGAACTCGGATCATGCAGTTCGTGGTCAGTAACCGACTGATGCATGCCACCACCTATTAACTAATCAATATTTTAAAAAAAAATTCAGACGTCCTTGATATAACACCAATGAGCCGGTTTCAATTTATTGTTCCCACTTTAGTAACCTTTTGTAGAAAACATTACACTTTTTGAAATATTTTAAGTTTTAATACTACATGCAGTTCTTAAAATATATTTTTATATCACTTACTGATATTAAATAAGCTTGCGTTTTGTCTTCACTATAAACCAATTTTCTGTAAAGGGGAAATTTCAAAATGAATGGAACCTTGTTAACGCACATATCCTTGATACTCCCTCTCTGTACATGTTTGAGAACGTTTCGTAACTAAATTAATCTCTTCTTGTATCTTTCCGCTCTTTTAATAACAAGCGAAAATCTATTTACTAAGACTGCAAGTATAGGATTAAACTTGTTTGTGCTGAAGGTTGCATGTATGTTCACAAAGCAGATATTTTAATGAAATTATTATTAGTCACTTGGAAAGGTGTTTTCATTTTAGTTTTTCTTATAAACAGTACATGGAACAGGAGTATTTTCCATTCAATGCACCAGTTCCAATGCAGTTATTTGGTGAGAAATCCACCTTTCTTTACCAGCTCTGTTTCTTTCATGTAACTAGTGTTTGCAGTGAGCTGCCAAAGCTATTGGGATGTTTTTACTGCGTTTCTCAATAGTACGTGACGAATCTTGCATGAACTGTAGATTCAATACAGTCAGTACTATAATATCGTTGCAATGGATCTGGAAGGAAATTGGACTCTAAGCACTGGGCGCAGCTTGAAATGAGTACCTATTGGCTGGTAAAAATGACATCACCATTCAGAAACGAGGAGGCAACAGGAGGCACGGACTTGTTAGGCTTTTTACGACTGTAACAAGAAAGTGAGAAATAATCCAACAGATTCTGCTTTTTTTCTTAGTTTTTTACGCCTCGTCGACGTCGATGTCATTAGGTGCGCGAGAGATTTGGGGCCAAAGAACGGGAAGGAATTCGGCCGTTGTCTTTTGAAGAATCCATCATGGTAATCGCATGTAGTGATTTCGGAAAACCAAATTATGTATGGCCGGACGGGAATTTAACCCGCGTCCTCCTGAATACCAGATCATAATGTTACCGTCGACCCAACGGGGTCGGTTTTTTCTTTCTTAGATTACTGTGTTTGTTTGTTTGAACTGAAAAATGATGCTAGCTGAGTGAGTTTTATGTTTTATGTAAAAATTTAGAAATGTTTTATGGTTAATTTCTAGACATAATTTTAGTATTCTAACGTCAATCAGTTGGCTATTGCAGCTTAACGGACTTGACTCTACTGTTTTTATTTTTCTTTCACGCCTTAAGGTGATCAAAAAGATGTTATTATAACAGAAAGAGTATTATGAAACAAGAAAAGGAATAAAATCGTTCATGTGCTTTATAAAGAAAACATCTTAACATTATAGTGCAGCCGTTTCTTACACCTATCTAAAACGAATATCTGTTGGTCCTACGGGGAGTCGGACGCAGATACTTCTGAATTATCTGCTTCATTTATTCTAATCTCTGTCTTCCTCTACAGTTCTTACCTTCGACAGTTCCCTCCACTAACAAATTAACCAATCCAGCATGTCTCAAAATATGACCAACCATCCTGTCTCTTCTTTCTGTAACTTCTTCCTCAAACTTGTTTCCTCACCCATCATTTCCGAAACTCGTTAATTTCATACTTTGTCTGTTCACTTAATTTTCAGCATTTTTCTGTTGCACCACATTTCAAATGCTTCAATTTACTTTCTTTCTGGTATTCCTAAAGTCCATGTTTCGCAACCATAATGTGCTATGTTCCACACGTTGAACTTTTAAAAGTTGTTTCTAGGTCCTAGACCAATATTTGAAACTAAAAGATTTCTCTATTTCATGAAGGCTCTTTTAGCTAGTGGCATTCTGCTTTTAATAACATTCCTGCTTCAGCCGTTTTTTGTAACCTTGCTTCCCAAGTAGGAGAATTCACTTACTTCTCCTATTGCATCCGATACTATTTTTATGTTTAATCTACTGTGATTAGTATAATTTCAGCTACATTTCATCACTTTTGTCTTGATTTGATTTATATTCAGTCCAAAATCTTCCTTCAATATTTTGTTCATGCCATTCAGTAACTTCTCAATATCCTCAGCCTGTTCTACCAACCAGACAATGTCATCAGCAAATCGCAGAATACTGATTTATTTCTCCCTGAACACTTATGCCACATTCAAATGTTTCTTTCACTATCTTTATTGCTTCCTCTACACACATGTTGAGTATTAATGGAGGTAGATTAGAACCTGGTCTCACACCTTTTTTAACTGATACGTGTCTCTCTTGGTTCTCTATTTTTATTTTAGCCACTTGATTCTTATATAGATTATAAAATATTCTTCCATCTCGCTATTTTAGATCTGAATTATTCAAAATTTTGAACATCTTGTCCCACCTAACATTATCAAAAGATTTTTCTTAATCAACAAACGCTATAAATGTATTTTTTTCCTCCGTCCAGCCTCCATATATTAATCTTAAACCTAGGATTGCTTCTCTTGTACCACGGTTTTTCCTAAACCCAAACTGATCATCACTTACTATCTCTGCTGCTATCCATTATATGCTTCTGTATATTATCCCGGTCAGTAATTTTGAAACATAACTTTTATATATTTACAATATTCACGAGCTTCTCCCAAAATCACTTTCTTAATTTCGTGGTGATTAGCAAACAACTTATTGACAATTTGTTTTCTTCCATTAAGGACATCAAATAAATTATGAAGAATCAAGTGAGAGATAGCTTCAATCAGCAAATAAACTGACTGGATTATTGCTGTAAAATTTATAAACTTCACAATGGTGTCTTATTTAACAGACACATTAATCACTGTCTGAACTAAACAGTTTATCAATATGTGCTTATATAACTTTTTTTTTACCAAGAAGAGCAGAATCATCATAAATAAAACGATTTAAAAGAAAACTATATCTGGTGCGGTCGTTTGTTGATTATTACGTTTGAATTGAATTTACATTCTAAGTAGAGGTTTGAGAAACTGAAATTAAGTTTATGTACATGTACAGTTACACTGGGTGCCAAGGTCAATAACAATGAAGCAATAATTATATCTGTTTTTTTTAGCAATATGTAACTGCATATGGGCCAGCTCTATTGATGTCCTTACTGTATCTAAAACACACACAAAAGAAGACTAAGAGTATGCACGCTGAGAAAATCAGTACAAAATCGTAGTAGGCTTTGTGGCCTCAGTAGTGATATTTTTTATTTTATTTAAAAAGAAGAGGTAATTAGTGAATTATGAATTTTTGCTGCGATTTGAAAGTGAAGGTCGTAGTATATGATCCGTTTCTATTTACCAAAAAAACCCGCAAGCAATGCCATAATCTATTTAACTACAAGATAAAATTCTTTCATAACGTAATATTACTATCTACGCTCTTTTCCCTAAAGGTAAATCACGTATACATACACGTCAAACATTATAAAATGCTGCTGCGTTCACTTTTATGAATTAAGCAAACCCATATTGCATACTGGCAAAACTGAAACTAGGCAGAGAATTAGCTAACCTTATACATATAGACGTATGTGTCCCTACATTTCACACTGCAGCCACCACTATCCAGCACAGACCACTGATGTTTGTGCGCATGTAGCATGCAGATTCCCATCGTGTACAACGTTGGCCGAATGCCTGTAGTTGTAGGGTTGTGGGATATATGGTGGTTGAAAGTGGTTGATTAGGGACATTTTCGTGTTCCGACCAAAGACACATGTGTCCGTGTATTTCACTTCGCTGCCACAACTATATAGCGCAGACCACTGGTGTTTTTAAGTGGTAGTGGCCTCGAGTCTCCCATCTTAGATGCCGGTAGCTATGGGGGTGTGGGAGACATGGTCATTGAAAGTGGTCCACCAAGGGCATTTTCCTATTTCTACCGAAGACGTGTGTCTCCCTATGTTTTTCAGCCAGAACTACCAAGGGCAGACCACTGCCGTTTGTGTGTGGTAGTAGTTTGGAGTTTTTCATCATGCACTATGGTGATTGCATGTCGGTAGCTGTGGGGTGTGGTAGATGTAGTGGTTTAAAGTGGACGAGGTGATATAAAAATAGACATGTGTGTTCCAATATTTCACTCTGCAGCCAAAACTACTTACCACAGTCCACTGGTGTTTGTGTGTAGTAATAGCCTCAATTCTCCAATCGTGTTCTTTGGTAGCTGAATGTTGGTAGTTGTGGGGGTGTGCGAGATATGGTCATTGAAAGTGGTCCACCAAGGGCATTTTCCTATTTCTACCGAAGACGTGTGTCTCCCTATGTTTCACCTTTCAGCCAGAACTACCAAGCGCAGACCACTGGCGTTTGTGTGTGGTAGTAGCCCTAAGTATCTCATCGTGCACTATGGTGATTACATGTGGGGTGTGGTAGATATGGCGGTTGAAAATGCTCGACCAAGGGTATTTTGTTGTTTCGACCATAGGTGCGTGTCCTTACACTGTATTTCGCTTTGCAAACACAACTGCAAAGCACATATCACTGGTGTTTGTGTGTGGTAGTAGCCTTGAGTCTCCCATCATACACTATGGTTGTTAGATGTCGTTAGCCTTGGGAGTGTGAGAGATATGGCGGTTGAAAATGGCCGATGTAGGGCATTTTCCTATTTCGACCAATGACATGTGTGTCCCTATATTTAACTTTGCAGCCATAAATACCCTGGGCAGATCACTTGTGTTTGTGTATGGTGTGGCTTTTGAGTCTCCTATCATGCACCATGGTGGATGCATTGCGGTAGCTATCAATCAATTTTTTTTTTTACGAACACAAACGAAGTCGGCCTCAGCTAGTATTTTTATATGACAGTACATAGAAACGTTTAAGAATTACATGAAATAATGTAATCGCGTTTACATATTTCATTCCTTTTCAGTTTGGCGGATTTTCTTCCTCTTAACTGATATGTAATTTGGTTTTCTAAAAATTACTTCTCTCCTTATGCAAGAGACTTTTGGAGTTTAATTTAAAAATGTGCATATAACTTGAGATACAACAGGAATTGAATTATGTAACGTCAAATACTTTCACTAGGTCATTATGGCCACACTAAACTATTTTTCTTATTATTGTACTAACAGAAGTTTTCAGATTTTGTTTCACGTTCCTTTATCTGTCTTCTTAGCTGATTCACTTCCTTGTAATCATTTGAAATTGTACCGTATATTGCTTCAATTCACACGTTTGATGACAGATTAATAAGTGCTAGATTAATGATACTAACAATGATACGATGATAACATTCTGACGTGGATATTTTCGAAATGAGTGGCAAATTATTTCTGCACACCTATATTTTTGTACGATGTATAATAGGCTATACGGAATCGAAATAATTTACTATATATAATTTACTATAAATGACTGAAAGATAGACCCATTAATAAATTGGAACTCGCTTGTGTAGTAAAAAGCTCATGCTTGGATGGTAAAGTTATGGAAGAACCTTTAATCTGAATGAAGCCTCTCTTGTAAATTGGAGTCATCCTGGCACAAACTACGTTATGTTATTCATTTGGATGGCCATTCTTGGATTAAAAGGAAGAACCTTTTGGAGGAGTCTCGGAAGGATTTTACGCTTTGTCACTTTAATATGTTTCCTTAAATTTTAAATGAGTTTAATGTCATAACCGAGCGTGGTAGGTAATCGGTAACATTCTGGCTTCGCATTTCGGGAGGACGTGGGTTCGGATCCTGGAAGGCCACACAGATTTGGGTTTTCCCACGGTTTCCCCGAATCATTCCAGGCGAATACTGGGATGATTCCATCAAAAGGCGATTCCTAGCCTTTTCTTTCCCCATTTCTTTCCTGCCTCTAATGACCTCTACGTCGTTGATGCATAAAGCAAGAAGAAAAAATCGATGTCATAAGCAGGCAATTAACTGTTTTTGGCAGAATCCCATATTACGTTAGTTCTCGGCTAATAACTAACGAAGTGCAAGGAACGACAGTGGTGAATTGAACCGTGACGTTGTTGTGGTGGAAAGGAATTACAAACTGATAACTATCTTAACCTCTCTTTCAGCGTTTCGCATAAATGAAGAAATAAGGCAAGCGGTGCAGGTAATTTTTTTTTTTTTGTATCTTGGTCCCTTTTCGTACAAACAAGCCGATGTCTAGCATCAGTCGCACGTATCCGGTGCGGTAGAGCAGTCAGTGGTGGAGCAATGAGTCCGCTTAGCTGTCCTTGTGTCCACCCCTCAGAGCGTCGCTCGGGTCAAGGCGGCGGCTGACCTTGGTCCACTGGGCGTGGTCCGGCGACTCGGCGTCGTGGGCGTCGCGACCAGACGACCACCGGCGTCGGGTCGAAGGTCTCCGCTCAATTGTTCCAACCGACAGCGTCCTCTCCCCTCAGTGGTAACGTACGTGTTTCTTTCCTAGGAGGGTAATAAATTTACACAACAGGTAAAAACGTCCTTACGACACTGGGTTGGCCAGTACATACTTATTTACAATCAGAAAAACATCTCTTCCAGGAGAAAAACCTTAGAACTGCTGGTAATGTTTTACGTTATAGCTTTTACCAAATTATTACTTTGATTTCACTGCTTCACTAAACGAACCGAACAATTTAATGACACGAATAGAGTATGATTCTGAAAGACCAAATTCATATTTCAGTTCAGATATATGTTGAGATGCTTCATAATCGTTATTGTCAGATAGTAATGTTCCGCGCCCCCCAAACAATATGATTTAAGTGAAGCATTTTAAATTCGCACGTAATATGCTTTGTGTTTCATATATAAAGGAGAAAAAAAATATTATTTTGTGATCGTTTATAAATCTTTGACATTGCCTGTTTATATATTCCGAACGTATGGTTCAACATTGTTATTAAGCTTTTGTCATTTCAGATCAAAGGTATTTCTGTATAAGGAACCTTCAAATCTATGTATTAAAAGAAGATGTAAGTATGTATGTATGTATGTTTGTTTGTTTGTTGGTTTGTTTGTTCTTCACACAAATCCACAGTTTTCATCTGATCTCGATGAAACGTTGCACACTTATCCTTTGAAACATGGAGAAAAATACTGTCTACATTTGGTTGAAAAATTATCTGTATAAATAATATATATTGTCTTATAATTTCGAAATATTACTGAACGCCGATAGACAGATGCGTTGGATATGGAGGTCTCTCTACTGTTTTTCCTTGTACCGGTAATGTAGCTCAGTGGCTAAGGCGTTTGCGTACTAATGTTTGGGTTGTGCTCTCCGGTTCAAATCTCCATGGAGGCTCAGGTTTTTAAAAATTGATTTTGATAGTAAGAGTCACGCCTGGGCCGTCGGTTATTCGGATTGAATGTTAAACTGTAGGTATTACAAATTTAGGGGTGCAATGCGAGGCAAATCGTAGGTAGTCTTGCAACGCTGTAGGTGTACACTTTTTTACGTTATAATGATCCCTCAGGGGTTGTTTGCAGTCAGTGTGTGTGTGTGAACCACAGTAATAATACTATAAAAACGGAAGTATTCAATTCTGGTAAAAAAAATCTTAATCCACGCGTACGAGCTAGTCTATATATATAAAAAGATGAATGTATGTTTGTTGGTTTGTTTGTTCTTCATACAAATAAATCCACAGTTTTCATCCGATCTCGATGAAACTTTGCACACTTATCCTTTGAAACAAGGAGAAAAATACTGTCTACATTTGGTTGAAAAATTATCTGTATAAATAATGTATGAACTCTTATAATTTGGAAAAATTACTGAATGGCGATAGACAGACGCGTTTGATATGGAGGTCTCTGTACCGTTTATATGTGTAGCGGTCAGGTAGCTGATAGGGACTGCAATCTAGCAAAGCGGGATCCCGCAATCCCGCGGCATCCCGCATCATTAGACAGTCTGGCGGATCCCGCACAAAATTAAGCGGATCCGCAATCCGCAAAATTCGGTGGAAACGCGTGTCAGTCTGCGTGACTCGCTGCCCCACTCGGTCTCTGTCGGATATTTTGCACTGTTTGCCTGTACCCTTCCAGTTGGCATTTGACTCATGTGAACAAGCGTTTGTTTTTGTCAACCTTCGTCATTCGTAAGTAAATAAATAAATACACTTTTACGTATTCATCAAAACTTACGTTTGTTTCGAGTACACATTTCTGTAATTTTAGTTATGATGAGTATTTAGTACGATTTTCTAACTATATAATTATTTTTTAAGTGTCGCACGCGTTATCTGAACTACACGGTTACAGCTTTTTATTCACGGTTTCATTATTCCCATTATCTGTATTTGCAGATAAAGTAATTGTGACAATTTCCTAATTTGCGGCTGAAAATTTGATTATTCGTTGATATGAAACTAATGTTATCGTAATTTTAACGATCGCGTACCTATTTATTTAGCAGCTATCAAAAGAAAACTGTATATCCTTTGACTTATTGTTGTTTTGGTCACTGCCTCAAGGCGTTTCTTTGACGAAAGCCACCTGCTTACATGTGCCGCTCAGGTTTTCGATTAATCCCTCTTCTCCTTGTTATTATTTCGACTAAAGGTAAAAAAAGTTATAATGAAATTTTCACGGGTGTATCGACGAATTGTGTTGTAGGAACACCATACTTCGACGGCTGCCTCCACCGTCTTCCTCAAGTGTGTAATTTCGTATGTTTACAATGAAATCCGGAGATACAACCTATGAAAACTTCACCGCAATCATTCGCTGAGAAAGTCTCCTTTCTTACTAAAAAAATAATAATTTCCACCCTAAAAACGTCGTTACGCCATATAAGTAAATCTGAAATACTTGACAGTTTACGTGTTCGTGAGTAGTTTCTTTTAATAACATTGAATCAACTGCTATATCAATCAAGGAATCAGGAGATATAATAATTAATCACGCAAAAAAGGCCAAGTCTCGTGCTTGTGCAGTGACAAAAAGTTATGTGATCTTGTTCTGAACCAAGTCTACACTTTACACAGTATATTCACTTCACTTTTTGAAATGGAATGATTTTCTAGGTGTTATGGAACGTTTATTTAGAATTAAAAAAAAAAAACCTCTGGTAACTTGCCCATTAAGCAAACCATATTTTTAAACATGTGTGATGTATTGTAAGGCACATAATATGACGTAAGACTCAATATTTTCCATTTTTATTATTTATTTAAAAATTGATTTAGATTAAAAAAACAAAAATGTAAAACCTCGAAATACACTTAAGACACGCTAAAAAGTTTTAATGTCATTTTGCCAATCAAAATATTGGTAACTGTTAATTTTTATCATTTAACATTAAGAATTATTTATTAATTTAATTATTATTTAATTTATTAAGGTCTTAAGTAACTACGTTCTAAATATATGAGTTAAAAAACTTTTTGTACCAATCCCGCACGGATCCCGCGGGATCCCGAGGGATTGGCGCAATTCCCGCGCGGATCCCGCGGGATTGCAATCCTTAGTAGCTGAATGGTTAAAGCGCTTGCTTACTGGTGTTTGGGTCGTGGTCACCGGTTCAAATCTCCGTGGAGGCTAAGATTTTTTAAAATTGTTTTTGATCGTAAGATTCACGTCTATCTCGGTATTTTAGACCTGATTTCTTTAAAATTTTGAACATCTATGAGACCAGGAATAAATACGAACTTATTTTACTGTTGCAGTCAGTTTTGTTGGAGTTATTTTTCGAGATTATTATAATTTAGGCCGTGTTGAGAATGGGTTGAGCATTTGTAAGTGTAGAGTGGGCACGAATACAAATAGGAATATGTTAGGCAGGAAGTAGGAATCGGATGGTTGTATTGAGGCCGGACAATGATCTTCGACCAGCAAAAGAGAGAAGTTTCGGTGTCCAGATGGTAAAATTCGGCGAAAACTAATATCATACCAAATAACCTACTTAATTAGAGTTTGTTTTATTTAATATCGTTGTATACAGCAGAAATTTCGTTTCCTCTGCGAACAAAAATCGCACAAAAAGATTAAACTTCATAACTCGTTCTTTATGCATAGTTTTAGCTGTTTATTTGAACTGCTGTTAACAATACAAACTGAAATTGAAGGTTTTTTAGGTGACGTCAGAGTGAGGCAACTCGCCGGGCGGCTCGTTTCTCAACTCGAAGCTGTCTCGCCTTCAACAATGAGGCAGTCACGACTAGGCCGGTGGTGACGCACCGCGAACAATGGTCCAGCGTCCCACGACAGACGGGATAAATGTCACTATACGGTACCGGCCCACCGTCTCGTGATCTGCCTAAATGGGAGAACACCGTGGGCGCTAATCGCGTCAGATGTTCCGCGGACGATTCAAGTTCTGCGGCCAGAATAACATTAGCGCGTAGACTATCTGTTACCGCACTCATACAGCAAGAACCAGATTTTCATAAAGAACGTGGGGATAATTAATCGATTAGTTCACCTGTCTTAAGATAAAATAGGAACATTTGCGTTTGGTAGGACGTATGTGAATATTAGTATATTTTTTTGAGGATATAATTCACCTACTTCATTTTGAGATCGTCTCTGTCCCTCTTCATATATTGCAGAGCGAATCCTTATGGTCGAATGGAGGTTAAGTTCTTATTTCCACCAATTCAGGTTATAAAGTTACACCGACCAAACGAAAGTTACAGTACATCAGCTTAACTTATTTTAGCTAATATACGAGTGTAGACTTCCCTTTTAAATTACATGTTGGTACAAATATATTGTGTTCTTCTTTTATCTTCTGACGACTTCTTTGTATTGTTCTAACAGAAGGAGAACATTTTACATCCTCTATTGTCTTAGAATTCAAATGTAGGCTCTTCCTCCACTTCACTCCAACCACTTGAAAGAAGTATACTTAATCTTCCCTATTACCATCTTTAACTGATTCGTTTACTTTTCAATCAGTAGCATTGACTTCGTTATCCATGAACACTCATTCATGACCTACGACCACAAAAACTCATCTTTTGCGTATAAAACTTATTTTTTTGTCACTTTTAGACTCAATGTAATCCTATTTTTTTTGTTTAAATCGACCTAAAGAATGGTGTCTTTTTATTAGTACGTTGTATGATACTAAATTCGTGAACTTTGCTAAGCCCCACTGCTAATTTTTACATTAATCAGCAGTAAGTAGATATCCCGCTCCTTGCAACATATGGCCCTATTGTTGGTTTTGGCGGTAGCGATATCACTTAGCTTGTTATTACTACTATTCAACAAACCACTTTACAAGTTATACATTTTAGCGCAACGGGTATTATAGTCAAATAATTCAATTACTCGACTCATTCATTTGAGAAACTTTATTCTATACTTCAAACGTTCGCTGCTACAAAATACTGCCAACACACACTTCTATCTATACATGCTCTCTCCTATTACTCTCTCGCCATATTGCCATTAGAGGTGGGCGCCGCCTGCAAAAGTCTCGGCGGCGGCGCGCCGAGCATTTTCAGTCGGCGGCGGCGTAACGCCGGCGGCGTGGCGGTGTGACAATTTTATAGGAAACAAAAATATTCATTTATTTATTCAAAAATTTATATGTTTTTGCACTCTTTGTAGTTATTGTGAATAAAGATAATTTTATTTACGCAATTTAAGTTTAGTCTAGAATCTAAATCTTTCCGCAGAAATAACTTATCCAGCCACAAAAAATACCCTTTCGCTCAGTGTGCTTGTGGCTGGCGCAAAAAGCAAAGGATTAGCAAGAAGAGAAGGACGTGGAAAGGCATTTTTCTTGTTACAATAACTTAAAAAATTTGCATTTTTATTCTCTGGTGGATCTGATGAAGCTAAATTTCACCAACATTTTTGATCGATCGGATCGTCAGTACCATCTGACCTAGAATAAACACGATGTTATTCATCAAGAATTTGTGCTGCAATCATGTATCATTGGTGGAGCTTCAAGAAGCGATAGGGTCAACACCTTCGTTTGTTCTGACACGTCAATTTTAGTGATTGCTTCCTTGATATATGAGGCAACAATGAAGTTCTGGTCTTTTGTATTGACTCTAAATAAGTATCTACCTCTTTGAGACCCACAAAGCAGTATACAAAAGTGATGCTTCTACGAATGATCTTATAACAGGGAATCGTTTGTTAATGTTGCGCTTAAACTGGAACATAATCAACGATTCGCCATCTAAGACAGAATTTACTATATTAATTATTTCAGAACGAAACAGAAGAGCCACAGTAATCAAGTGCTGAGCGAAATCTTTTCAAAATTTTTATTAGATCCTCTAAGAGATTCTACACATTTTGATTAATCTTTGGCTCATCTTGTCCAATCTTTTTCAACATGTTGTTTGATTGGTCACATTTACAAATTTTCCAGCATCTTTAAAACGCTGACTTGGTGTAGCAGTTTTGATAGAAGGAATATATTTAATACTAGTTCGTGCCTAAGACTTGTTTCGTATTTGTCAAAAATTTTGAAGCTTTTTATGTTTTTGTACGGAATCTTAAATATTTCCAGGAAAAAACGTAGAATATGTTTGTTTTTTTTTTTTTTTTTTTTGCCATTGTTAATCTTTTGACTGGTTTGATGCAATCCTCCATCCCTTCCTATCCTGTGCTAGCCTCTTCATTTCTACACACACCTTACAGCCCATGTCCTCAATTATCTGCTTCATATATTCTAATCTCTGTCCTCTACAGTTCTTACCTTTGACTGTTCCCTCCACTGACAAATTAACCAATCCTGCATGTCTCAGAATATGACCTACCAGCCTGTCTCTTCTTTCTGTAAGCTTCTTCCACAAACTTATTTTCTCACCCATCATTTCCAAAACTCGTTCATTTCTTACTTTGTCTGTCCAATTAATTTTCAGCATTCTTCTGTAGCACCACATTTCAAATGCTTCAATTTTCTTTATTTTCGGTATTCCTAAAGTCCATGTTTCGCTACCGTAAAGTGCTGTGCTCCACGCAAAGAGTTTTAAAAAGTTCTTTCTAATTCCTAGATCAATATTTGAAACTAAAAGGTTTCTCTTTTTGATGAAGGCTCTTTTTGCTAGTACTATTCTGCTTTTAACATCATTCCTGCTTCGGCCATCGGTTGTAATTTTACTTACCAAGTAACAGAATTCTCTTACTTCTCCTATTGCATCCGATCTTATTTTTATATTTGATCTACTAGTATTGGTATCATTTCTGTTACATTTCATCACTTTTGTCTTGCTTTGATTTATATTCAGTCCAAAATCTTCCTTCAGTATTTTGTTGATGCCATTCAGTAACTTCTCAATATCCTCAGCCCTCTCTGCTAACAAGACAATGTCGTCAGCAAATCGTAGCATACTGATTTTTACTCCTTGCCGAATCAGCAATACTCCAACTAAAGTCCTGTCAAAATCGATTCATACACTAAATTAGTTGTATATAAATTATTCATACTTGTTAATAGCTAAAAAATGTGCCGTATTATAGAACATTTTTCAAGTACATTCTAGAACATTTTAATATATTCTAGAAGATTAAAAAAAATTAGAACACTTTGGTTAAAATATGACCAATTTCAACCACCAAATCTCTCGTACACCCACAACTACCGAGACAAGAAACCACCATAGTGAATGATACAAGACTAAAAGAGGCTGCTACCACAGACAAACACCAGTGGTCTACTTAATGTAGTTGTGGCTGCAAAGTGATATATAGGGACACGTACTATGTCTATTTATATACATAAGATTTCCTTATACAGATGGTAAGTTCTTTTCAATTACTTCATATCCGATCTTTTTGTTTGGAATGGTTCCGTCAAAATCATTTTCTAAAATAGAATCGTTAGAATCAACTAGGGATTGTACGACAGTATCAAAGGAATCCAGAAACTCTGGTTTCTACCCCTTTGGCATCACTTCTTGCTACCCATGACCAAGCCACAGATCATGTCCCATATTAGCTAGAGAAAGTGCCCGTCGCACGTTTATTTCAGCATCGGTAAACTTCTATTTCCAACGAAAAGTAATTTGACTTTGAGAGTCATATAACACAGATACAGAGGTATTTTTTTTTTAATTTTATCGAACCATGTCTTCTTAGTACCTACTTATTCACTCAATAAACTTTTTTTTTTAAGTAATGTTTTGTTGGGAATTGTTTCTCAAGGACACGCCGCTAAGCAAGTGTCGGCGGCGGCGGGCGGCGGCGCGCCACTGAGACACGGCGGCGTCACGCCGGCGCGGCGCCCACCTCTACTCTCCCACCATACACATAACAGTAGTACCAACTACAATAAACTAAATTATTAAAAAAACTTAAAATTACCTCAAATGTCTAAACAAACTACTCATGCTGTGAATCTGTTTAACCTATTTTATTTACAGTTATTTTTTATTACAATGATTTTGTGAGTGGGATCTTACATATGCCCCCACTTTATAACAAACAAGCATATTTTAACAAAATTGGTTGGCTTGTTATAAAGTCCAACCTTTTTCACAAATCATTGTCTTTATATACATTTACACAATTCTGTCCTTATTTATAACAATATCACTCACTGTCTCTATCAGTCTGCATCTTTACCAGTCAACGTTATACAAAACCACCAAATTTCACAAGAACACATATGTCACTTATCTCTTCTGACCTTGTACATTTTCAAGTCTGTTATGTTTCTTAACCCAAATTTCTTACCAGACTTAGGATACACTAGCCAGTATGCGTTCCTATGTGGCTTCCCTTCTACCTTAAATGGTCCGTGGTACACGTCAAAGAATTTCTTAATCTCCGCATTTAATTCGCATGACCTCTCCTGAGTCTTTACCAGTACCAAATCTCCCAAATTAAATTCGACAGGTTTATATCTTCGGTCGTGCCTGTTTCTTCTCTCTTCCGATCTTTTCTTCATTCTTTCCTTTACCTGACTGAATATATCTTCTTGGGATCTCACTTGACTTACTGGAAATTTCACTATTTCGCGTACCAAGTTAGGAGCTTCCTTATTATACATTATAAAATATGGACTGTAACCCGTACTTTCACTGGGCACGCTGTTTATTACATCTTCAAAATCAGCTACATATTCTACCCAAGTAGTATGCTTATTGCTGCAGTACGTTCTGAACAACCGACCAATCTCTCTCATAACCCTTTCTGCTGGGTTACTTGCCGGATGATACGCCGATATCCTTATGTGCTTTATTCCATTCGTTTCCATGCATTGTGCCCATTTTCGAGAGGTAAATTGGCTCCCATTATCCGACAGTATCGCCTTCGGGTATCCCACCTTCTTAAAATAATCCTTTTCTAATCTGTCCACTAATACTTTGCCAGTGGCCTTTCTGATTGCATAAAACCTTACAAACTTCGAAAACACATCCAACATTACAAAAATATAGGCAAATCCACCCTTTGACTTTGGTAATGGTCCGTACAAATCTACTGCTACCAATTCCATACTTTTTCAGGCAATATACTTTGCATCAACCCTTTTATAGCTACTGTCGAAATTTTTGTCCTTTGACAACGATCACAACTGGCTATCCTTTGTGCCACCCTCCTTTTCATGTTGTCAAACAGCACTATTTCTCTTAGCTTACGAGTGCATTTAGCTGCTCCATAGTGACCATAACTTAAGTGCACATAGTCTATAATTACGTCAACATACTTGGTTGGCCAACATATCTTCCAATCGTCCGAAAACTCATCTGTTCTCCTAAATAGGATTCCATCGAAAACTTTATAATACTTAGGCAACTTTATATTCGTTGGATCTCCCAAGTTTTGCTTTATCAACT